>QKQZ01040245.1:0-12101 GCA_003595255.1 Solenopsis fugax
GTACAAGGCGTTCTTATTTCAATTTGTATGTATTACATTAACGGTCGAATATCTCCAATTTTGTATAAATATATATTTGTACATTCGCAATTCGTGACGGAAGTTGTACGTGATATCGAAGGTTCTTTTCAATCGTCGATTAATCCAATGCCGATACTCGGGTTTAATCCGTACGATAGTCTAACGTTTACGTCGTCTTTTTCCTTACACGCAGGATTTTATATGTGTGATGATCGTGATTTCTTTTCTAATCCTCCATTGATTTGCTATAAATTCGATCTCGTCATCGTATTCTTTTTTTTTAAGAGCACTACTTTTGTAAGATAAATGTTTTGCACACTAGTTTTGTAAGTTATAGTATTCTTGTGTAAGAAGATTACTTTCAGAGAGAAAAAGATCTTGTCATTCCAGCTACAAAGTTATAAAATCGAATGCAACGAGTTTAGAGACTTTGATATTTTAGAAAGACGCTAGAGAGACGCTAGAGAGACGAACGATCAAGATGCGTAATCAATTCCTCAGCACGATACAGCATTTCCTCTCTAGTTGCGATCCACCTGTAAATTATCTTCAACTACAGTAGAATATACACTAAGTGCACGTTTGAAGTATCTGCGTGATAAAGTCTGTATATATTCTGTGCGACTTTCCTTGTGCGAGAAATATATCTGCGTGCTAGAGAAAAAGCCGAACAAAAAAAAAATAGAAAAATATATATATATTGTTAGACACTAAGCGGAAAAGATAGACAGCGATAGTCTTGTCTCGTAACGTGGAGAGATCGTAAAGCGCTGTCCGTTTCATCTCGTTAGACTTGATCGTTATCATAAACCGACACATGCAACGACTAACGAGCCGCGTATCCGCCCAGGCGCCTTCGTCGCATGGAGATTGAAATGTCAAGCGTGGAATTCGGGTTGCGCCCTCGAGGCCGGATTGATCGGTCGACGTCTCCGTCCTCCGTCGTTTATGTGTCTCACTGGTTTACGCGTCGACTGGATCGATTTAACCGTCCTCGTCGTTGACATTCCGACCGAGGATTGGACTCGCGAGTTATTCCGGGTTTTTTTTTCCCGCGAGCAAGTCTATTTCGTTTTTTATTATCGACGGTCCAGCATTTCTTTTGTCTTCTTTTTAAAGTTTTCCAGGACGGTTGGGGTTTCACCGACCTTGCCACGAAACCCGCTCCTTTCCAGCTTTCTCGCCACGTTACATCTACGTAGGAGTCCCGAGTCACGTATACCGCGTGAATGAAAATTTCGCTCTTTTAAGGTTTTCAATCTAATCAATGTCTAATTTTAATCACATTGTTCGTAGTCGTTCGCACTATACTATCGCGTTGTGGGCATGTCAAGCAGCGTGCGCACGACGACACATGCAGGATAAATCCTGTTTTGGAGTTCATATTTTACATGATAAATTTTAAATAAAATTTCATTTACTTTACTTTAATAAAAATATTGAAATATCGATTCTGACCTGTGGCTAAAAATAAAAAGAAAAGAATTGAAATTTCGTTTCTGAGTTTGCAGCAACAGAATAATTAGTCGATGAAATATTTAGTATCATGATTATTAAAGCCAAATTTCTAGTCTAAACAAATTCAAGTAAACATTAACCATGGAAATTAATCAAATTAATTCACATTATATCGAGTATAAACTCAACATTTTGGGTAGTGTGTGCACGTGTGCAGTCCAGCTCGCTCATTACATTCCCATGAGCAAATAGCGCCGACGACATAACGAGGTGCGGTGACCCGCTCTCAAACTCCGTATGTCATAAACGACGGAAAGTTAACGACGCCAAATCATCGGGAGACGATGCGCAACGTCGCCCAAACTCTCATTCGAGAAACTAGATGACTCGCGGCGAGTTACCGTCGCTTGCCTGAATATTGCAAACGGTCCTGATTTTCCGCTTCCTTAACACTCGAACGAAGACGGCAGGGAAACATAGTAATAATAGCGTGCGTCAATTCGAACGATAATGCCAGCAAGATTGGATTGCATTCAAAATTTGTCCGTCTGCACTTAAAAAGGCTATTGTAACGTTTCAGCTGACACGCCCGTCGCAGAAGTCCTCTCGCGAGAACATACCAATCTTACAGCACGCATTAACGGTTGACAGAGACACTCTGTCAAGTATGTCACCATTTGTGCTCTTATACGCGATATCAAAGCCTTAAGATTAATGTTCCCGATTTCTCTAACTGTCCGCGCGAAGAAAGACACGAAGATATAGATATTTTCTCGTGGACAGCTTGCACGATGCTCTCCCGACAGATGCGACGTTATTTCGTAAGATGAAGAGCAAACTGTCGATATGATCAAAGTGGTGATGCGGGAAAATTTCGCGGAGAAATTCCCTCATCCGTTTTCGCAGCTCGGGACTCCATTATCAGGCTGGATATTCTGTCTTGGTTAATAATCGAATCCAACGGTATGTGCAAAAGGAGCAGGTACCGGGCCCGGTCATGCGGTGGCCCGCAGTAACGGGGTGGCCTGACGTCGCGTTTCAATTAATTATTCACATAATTACAACCGCCGCTCGCTGAGCGCCGTATTCGCTCTCGACGGAACTGCAGAATGAACTCTGAAGACACTCGCGTAACTTGTAGAATTCTGTTCACTTTATAGACGTTATGTATGCGAGTGTACGCCAGCCAGCGTTCACTGGAGAGCAAATCAGATTAGAGCGAAACGCGATATGTAATATGATAACCGCAAATCCATATTGTAAAAACAAGGGGATTCCATTCGTTGTTGCTCGAATTTCCTGGATAGTTGGTAATGGACTAATGTATACGTGGATTAAATATCATCACATTAAAATTTTGTTACGCAGTATTAATTACATTCTCATGATACAAGTCTGATCCATTCGAGCTTTACCAATATTTACGAAAGTACACAGAAAAAAAAATTAATATCAACTCAACAATTCATTGTTTCATATATAAGCAAGAATATAAAATCTTCTTGGAAGAATTTGATAATCTTGATCAGACATAATTAGCTTACATGAAGAAACAAAATTTCTTTATGTAAGCAAATTATGTCTCTTTGAGATTATAATACATCCAAAGAGATTTTATATTCTTGAAAGAATTTATAATCTTACACAGACATAATTTGCTTACATGGAGAAAATTTTTCTCTTTATGAAAACAAATTATGTCTATTTAAGATTATAAATTCTTCCAAGAAGATTTCATATTCTTGCTTATATATGAAACAATGGATTCTTGAATTAATACTAAATTTTTTTTCTGTGTATCATATAATTGTATTGTATTTACTTTTAGGAAATTTTATATCTATCCTATAATATCGAGAGAGTCTGCGTTTGATCTGGTGCATTTCGTTTATTCCTTAAATACTCCTTGCATTTTGGGGGGGTAGTGCTTTTACGAAGATTGGATTAAGAAGCACAAAATGAGAGATATAGTTCCGAGTCGGTTCGAGAGGCGCTGAGAAAATCAAACACATTCTCGTTCCGACGTGAGTAAATAACGGGAATGATTATGAGTCCATATTTGTATGTAGATCGGGGAAATAGTATACGGTATGGACGTATGCGAATCATGTTCTATGTACCCTGGTATCCCTAGGGTAGTGGCTGATAGAATCGCGACCGCATTCGTTCGAGAGCGCGTGATTCGATTAAATAACCGGATCAAGTATGTAGATTAGAGCAGTGTTTCTCTCTTTCTCTCTTGCGAACCGCGAAAATCGCAGCGGATTAAATACGCCCTCCAAATATACGAGAGAGAGATTGTTATAAATTTATACACTTATGTAAACGGAGGCAAAGAGAGAGAGAGAGAGAGAAAGAGAGAGAGAGAGAGAGAGAGAGAGAAAGAGAGAGAGAGAAAGAGAAAGAGAGAGAGTTGGATTAGATCAACTGTGGCTAGATCAACCAGTGAATTCCGGGAATATATTTCACTGTGTTCGATCGAATTCTGCGGCGACTCATGTTTCCGCTATGGTTCGCATAATATTCGCATATGTGGTTCCTATAGTCGTGTCGACAATGAAATGGATAGCCGCATTGTGACTTGCCTCTATTGACTTGCGTCGTTTCCCATTGTCAAATTCGCACCGAAATATGTCAATACAATCGGACATATTCGCGTTTTCTCAGACTTTTTCATTCCAGGACATGTTTCACCTCGTGTAAACTTTTGAAATTTCAAAACTTTCGCAAGAACCACAAAATTTTCGATAACTATCAAACGCGACATCTTGGATTCCTATGAATAGTAGAAACAAGTTTGCAATTCGTAATACAAAGATTTTTCAAGGACAATCAATTTTAGATAGATTTCAAGATGGAATAATTCTCGAAACATCAATGTAATATTTATCAAAATGAAAACTTAATCTAATACTTATCCCTTTTTTATCTAACAGTTGTGTGTAACGTATTCTTTGAAATAAACAGTAAAATATAATAAATCTTTGATAGGTGTAACATAAAATAGACGATGGGCGGAGAAAATTATTTCGGGGCTGTAAAACGAAGTGTACAGGATTATTTTGATACTCCGAAGCACATCGAAGATACGAGCGCGCGAATTTCGGTCGCGAACGAAGTAAGGCGTTACCGCAGTCGCTTCATGTACTTTTCAGCAGTAGCTCGCCGATGTGCTGTTGCTCGGCGCGAGGTGAACGAGTGCTCTCACGGCCGGGAAGGTGTTCAGACGAAACGGATTTTACGAGCCGCGCACACGCCGAAGGGTCTAGTCCCGCGGGTTAACGGCGGCTTAAATTCGACAGTAATGCCCAAAAGTGCCTTCGGGCGGGATACTCGAGATTCGCATTACGCTTCCGCAGGAAGCGCCTTTTCCCTCGGAGGGACCGGCGCATAACCGTTCCCCGGAGCCAAAATGGAAGCGCACAGTGGACCCTCCGTCGTTATCTTATTTACACTCCAACTTCTCTAACAGGGTCGGAACTGACATCTTCAAAATTCCAACGCCCACAGGACTCGTTTCATATATATAAGTAGTATACGTACACACACCGCTGTGAGATAACTTGCTCCTCGTTCACGTATAAGCTATAATGGCAAGGAACCTTCGTCCCTCATTTCAAAAGTGGCGTTAAGATTTTGAAAGTGTAACATTAATGATAATCCGGGGCAACCGTAAAAGTCTATTAAAGGTACTCTCTTTTCACTAGGCTTAAAATTGTTTTGCGAGATATAAATGTCTCGTTTCATAATTAAGATTACGTGAAAGCTTTGATTACGTAAAAAGTAAATAAGTAAACATCAAGAGTATTTTAATACTACGCAGTTTTTACAAGAAAGAAAGAAAGAAAAAAAACGCAATGTTGCCTATTTACGTTCAGAAACTGGGTCGTCCATAGGATTAAGAACAGCGAGGTCGGAGTGTGTACATTTCGCGCTTAACAATGGGGAACGTGACGGCAGTTCCGATTCGGTAGATGCGACAGCGAGCGTGAGTTGAGCAGTGAGCTTCAAATGGGCAAACCCGGGTAAAGTCGATGCACACGATGGTGGACGCGTAAATCAAGCGTCGTCGAACCCGGTGGTGGGTTATTTCGTCGATTGTACGAAGCGCGATTGTTTTTAGAATATGCGCGGGGAGTGCTATCGGAACTACGAGACGTCAGATAGATTTTGCGCAGCTGCCTCGATAAACCGTACCCTTCGCCGACGCCCCTATAAATTTTTCCAGTCGATAATGGGAGCACATAAGTTAAATGATTTAGCGGCCCACGACATACTTATCGGAGAATCGACGGTGTAATTTCTGGTGATGATTTATGTGTCTTGGTCGCTTCGAATAAGGTTGAGAAAATATTTGCGATCTGCCATGATGAAAATCCCATGGTCAACATTTTGCATGTGCACATTCCGCGTGGCAGAAAGTGCATTTTAAAACAAAATTTTAAAATTATGTCGTACCAGTCGAGAATAGTCCCATGTTACTCTGACATTTAAATTTTATTATCAATTTTTCTTATTAACCCGCCGCAGACTAATCTGAGTCACATTGACCCAGACGACTTTTTCCCATTTTATCGATTCTGCCTTAAATTCCGACATGTGCAGAAAAAGTAAAAAACATTTCAAGTTACATAATTGTACGTAATTGTATTCCTAAAAGTTAAAAAAGTACACCGGAATTTTTCAGGTTTTTTAGAGCCCACAAAAACTTTGAAAAAAAATACAACCGTTCGCCGGTGACCTAGATAATTTAACTAAGCAGTGAAAAATAGGATAGTCTGCGGAAGGTTAACTTGCAAACTCGTTATGTATGGTTATATTACAATTAATATTATATATATCATATATTAATTAATTTCTAAATACATGTAGGTATTCTCTTCATCTTCTGAGAATATAACTATATTTCAACATGTATTAAATAAATCTCATGTGAACTAGTAAACACACACTTATGCACGTACCAAACACGACACGAATGATTACGAATAAATGCCGTCCACATCGGGACATGACTGTATATCACATGACTGTACATGTTATGGCGAACCGTCGGTGAAACAATAAGCGTCCATTACGAATTGATCTCGGTGCTCGCAGAGGGACGAGCGGCAAATTGAAAATGATCACTAGAGAGACCCGTCGAAATCCAAGCTTAACTCGTCGAGTCATCAGTGTTACCATCGATCTCTAGTGTCACTTTCCGTTAACGAGCCGACACTTATACTTCGCAGTTGCCTATTCGCATTCGCCGTACGTCAGAAACTATAAAGTCCGTATTTTCCTGTCTAAATCATTATGAAGGAAAGAGAAGATCTCATCGCGTGCGTGCATTCTTAAAAAATTAATTTTCGGTTTGCGCGTCGGTTACTGGAAAGTCGTCCCGAGTCGCTGCACGCTCCCGTGATATCCACAAAGGCAAAGTTTCCCCGAGACGAGACTTTAATTAATTGAAGTGATCCCGCACACTTTACTAGAGCGCCGGCAGTTCTCGGCGAGAAATTTCTCTTGCCCCGACCCCGGGCTGGCTAACTTGGCTAGTTGTTAGTTGCGGTCGGAGGTGGATTCGGCCTGTCCGGCTGACCGTTTCCTTCTCTTTCCACTTGCTGTCTTTCACTTTTCACGTCGCACACACTTTCAGCTTGGTCTACATTATCTTTCTGTGCCGTTTGCCGCGTTTTCGCGACATGCTTTTCTCCTTCTCCTCTTTATCAAGATTAAATGGAACGTTTGATTTACTGCTTTACATTTATTTTACTACCAAATTAGTAGTCTAATTGAAACTAATTTTCGACTCATTAAGATTATTTTTCTTTTTGTCCAATATTACTTATATTTGAAAAATGTGCAGTCATTAAAAATTATTCTTCCTCTGTTTAAATAATTTTAATAGTTTTTTTTATGTATTTTTTATCTATTTAACAATTTTATATATTATCGATTTCTACTTTTCTAAAGAAACCATTCTGTGTCTCTTTAACCCCTCTTTCCATTTCTAATCATTATTTAGAAGAGATTAACGATACAACATAAGCAACTGGTATGATGCTTGAGTTTAGATTATTACACCAGATCAAACGCAATTCTCGATTAGATCTAATTTAAAATTTTGTGAATTTAAAAAGATGCTTCATTGTAAGCTACATCGCTTGGCTCAAACTTTTATTTTGGATATGGAGCACGATCCTGATCACGTGATTTGATTGTTAATTCGATCCAGCACGATAGTCATCGTGCTGGATCGACAGTTGGTGACGAATATCTAATTTACACCTGGTCGAACGACGAATAATCCACGAACCGATCGAAAATAATCGGAGCGTGTAACGTACGTGAAGGAGGGAAGGGAGAATCTGGTTCAACCTCAAAATCGAAACGCTGTTATTTCATCGCTTTTATAATTAAACCGTCCGTTTATTCGCTAGTATTCCGTTTTCAATCACGACAGGATTAGTTAGTGCGCAGCGGTTGTGTTACCGCCGATATAAAAAAAAATAAACGAAATTCACAGGAAACCAGTTTTTCACTCGATTATCAACGTCCTCTCCTGATGTTCGTAACAAATCGCATTCCGTTCCGTCTGATTGCTCCGCGTCAGGCGATCGAGAACGTATGACTTACGCATCAGCCGCGTTGCATTAGCGCGAGACATGAGAACGGGCGCGATCACGCGATCAACATTGTCCGCTTTGTTATCGCGCGAATCGGCTGGCAGCGGGCGACGGGCGTATTAATTTTGCGGATCGCCGAACGTGAATCGCACAAACGCGTTCACGTACGGCGGCCCGGAAATTGTATGTATTATATATAGTTAGCAGCCTATATAAATACCTAAGACTAATTATTCTAGAGGCTATATGATAGAGACAATGGCTGAGATCGCAAGTCGGCCACGACGTCAATCGTTCCAAAAAAAAAAGAAGAGATTGTTCCAACGAGATTTCTTGACTTGATATTCTATACCAATGTCGCGTTTGTTCTTTCGTGCCATTTTAGTCCATAAAATCGCGATTTTCCTCACGAGAGAGGTCTCTGCTTTTATGCGGAACGCACGACGTGGCCGACTTAGAACTTTTCGAGAAATGAAAATGACCGGCACTTATGCAACTCGTTACTCTAGCCTTTCAATTAAAATCTGCGTAATAACTGCGTTCAAAAGTTCGGACCGACCCGCTTCGCGACTCCGCGCATCGTCATTATCATTTGCGACGAAATTAGTAAAATCGGTATCGAGACTGTTACAAAGCGAGAAGCGAGTCGGTCCGTCAGATAAGAAAGTTCTACAATCGGGATCAATAATTACGTGGATACAATATTTACAAATGAAAAATGTAAAGATATACATAGTACAAGTATATATATATAAATGTATAATATATACTCGGTTCTTACTAGGATTTAAATAAACGCATGCATTTTAGGGAATTTTAATATATGAAAGAAATATATATATGTATATATATAATATATATAATACTTTCGAATAAGAGAGATGCGAAGCAACACTAGGATAAAAATTACGTACCCTTTGATTCTTTTCTTTTTTTTTATACTACATTTGCAATACCGTAACGGCACGTGAAAAAGAGTACGAGGTACATCGAAAATAATTTACGCTCCGTACGGAGTGTCTCCGAGGGAGCGAACTTAAAGTTAATGAAAAAACTTTTGCTGCAGTGGCGCTCTACCGCCGCGCTATTTCTTAGCCGTCGCAGCTTTTCTGAAAAAGACATTCTTAAAAATCTTAATTCTCTCTCTTAGGAATGCAGAGGGGGTGTGCCCTCCGAACAAGTAGCAGCCGTTTAAAATCCATCGAAGAAATTCAACGTGGGCTGTTTACTCGAGGCAAATGTAGCTCGTGCATTTTTTATTTTTACGATAATGAAGTTGCATTAGTTTGTTTCGCGAATTGTATATTTTCGCGATTTTCGTGTTGCGATTCGCGAATCGATGTAAAAGCTTATGCACGGTTGCTGGTTTTTCCGATGCGCGACGCTTTCACGAAGTAAACGGTAACTCTTGAAATATTGACAGCCTTGAATATCGCGACCGAGCTACAAGTCCCATGGGTTATCCTCATCGATGCGTGATAATTGTAGCTACATCACGTGAATTACGTAGTATTGCGCGGATGAATGAGAATGTGACATAACGTGTGGAGCGCGCGAATGTCGAATATTTTAATTTCGCGCCTCGACAATTTTGGTTACCGTTACTCCCCCTATTATTAACACGAGAAGAATTAGACTTTGCTACCTCTCTTTTATGTTGTTATTATCGCGAGATTATATTGATTTTATTATTAGATTCCACGCAAATGGGATTTCAAACAGTAAAATCTTTTCCGAGTTTCAGCGTACGCGCGCGCGGTACGTCGGAAAATCATTTTGCGCACGTATTTTTACTAGACACACTTTATTAACGCGATAATTACGTAGCGTAGTTAGTACGCGCCGCGGCTTTTTGTCCGACCACTTTAATTAAGAATTCTATTACGGGAAGGCCGGCCAGCCCTCCTTTCGCGCCCGAGACTGAAATACTCCTAACAAATTTGTTAGTCGAAGCTACTGACTGGTCAATACAAAATGAGAGTCTCTACGCAGATGTAACGAGGCCAGATTACCTGTTGTACATGAGGATATCCGGTTTCCAAAGCTTGTTCGGCGTAATTCGAAGGTCCTTCACTCCGCCGTACTCGGACTCGTTCCACTGAAGGTTATAGTCTGTCCACTCCTGCGCAAACACAGAAATGGGAAAATTATGAATTAAAAAGTGTGAAATTACATTTGGAGCGCTCTTTAGACATAGCATAACGTTATAATTCATTTTCCCTTATAACGTGAAACACTTTTTTGCAATTTGGTAAAAATATATGAGATTATTTCTGACAGAATGAATATGTTCATCTGAAAATTTCAATGGAACCATCTGAATCAAGACTTTTATCGTATAATTAATATACATGTACAAAAAGGAGAGAGACACAATCACTGGCATAACGGACACCTTATATCATGAGTGTCTATATTTAGACGATAAATATGAAAATTGTTGCAATGCATACAATAATATAAAATGGATAATCTGAGGCGCTATTAATTCAGATTTAATTACGAGTACAATTTTCCCGTTTAATAAACGCGATGGTTCTTCCGACCAATTCCCATTACGTGAAAATAAATATTCACGTAATTTTCAATTTTCGTCTCTTTATTTAAGTAATATAATTATAAAATCGATATAGACGCTTAACGTTCGCTTTGACATTTATATTATTGCCGCGATCAAACAACTACAGCACGCATAAAATAACTATTGTAGTGAATAAAAATAATTTATGATAAAATTTTAAATCGATTCAGGAAATTGCTTTGCGGTAGAAACTCATTTAATTTAATAATCTATATTGCATGTAACGTGACATGCAATATAGAATAAATATTAAAAAATAGATACGGTTTTTCGAACAGAATGGATGAATAAAATAAACAATAATTGGCCAGTTTATATATACAAAAAATTCTAATTTTTAGATTTTCCGATTTTCGAAATTGTTATGCTACAGCAGCGTTTTATAACGGCTTTGTGATTTATTGTACGCTTGGTGCTACACATAATTTCGATAAAATTTCGAACTATGATAGCGTTACATGCAACATGGTACCGAATTGTACATCATTCATTCTCAAGTATCCACAGTAATAGGGGCCGATGAAATCACGGAACCTTTGGCTGCGAATAAATTTGCACGAGTTAATTAATCCCCGTTGTATAAAAGATTAATTATCCGCGTAAATTCTATCCGCCAACGGAGTTTGACCGGCTAAGTTAAACGAAAGAGATCAGAGAGAGAGAGAGAGAGAGAGAGTCAAACATGAATCCTGTTGTCATATTAATCAGAGTGTTCGTAAACAAACGAAACTTTTCTCGATCTATGTCGGTTTGTCGTTTCAGAGATCTTGGCAGAGAGTGGCGTTAGCTTAAGCTACATTCAACTTTGACGATCAAAGTTTACCGCGAAAATTCGCATTTTATACGTAGGTACGATTCGATAGAGGAATTTTCCGTCGACGTGCAACGATAATTACATGGAATATTTGTAATCGCGAAGAAGTTATGCGTTCTCGTGAATACAATGCGCCGTACATCCGGAGTAATTACAAACGGACGAAAGTAATAACAATATCACTATGTTACAGGCAGGATACGCTGCGGATATTATACAGAATCGAATAATTTAAATTAGACTTTATCGTCGTTTGTACTCCAGAGCGCAACTCTATATTTCATCCTGCGCCACATAATAAACCCCTGAGCGTTTTTAACCCCACGCTCGCTGTTATTGCCTGTATACAAAAGGTGCGTGCAATTTACGCGAAAAATTATTATGAGGGGAAAATGTGCATTGCGGGTAACTGGAGAAAGATATCTGGGAATATCTCGCAAATTCAATAAATTATATTTTCCCGGTGTCGCGAAGTTAGGTTGGCCTGAAGGGGATTCCTCCTGAAAACTACCCTTCGACTCAACCCGGATATTCAACGCAGTCACGTACCGGTCGCTAAATATTCATCGCTACAGGCCGCAGTATTGGTCGTGAATCAGAAAACTGCAATGCCTCG
>QKQZ01040251.1:0-10758 GCA_003595255.1 Solenopsis fugax
CAAGAAGAAATTAATAAATTGAAGAATGAAAAATTAGCGTTGATTAAATCTCATGAAGAAGAATCGACTATTCAAAATGTATATCAAGAGATTATTATAAAAGAAGAATTGATTTCCGATGAGATATCACAAGATTCAAGAATAGATAATGCAAAAACATCTAATGATACTAATTTTAATGAAATTAAAGAAATCGATTCGAATAATTTGAATCTTACAGAAAAGATGCTTCCTAAACAGATATTGGTGGACATAGGTTGTCAGGTAGATGTAACAAATGATAACAACAATATTAAAAACAATTTGGAAGAAAATACTCAGGTGAGTAATGTAACAATAACAATATCAAAAAATATTCAAGCCAGTAACAAGTTATTAAAAGAAGAAGCTGTTCAGACTGATGAGGTTGCGGATGCCAGTGCAAAATTACAATTGGACACATTGACTGTGCAATTTGATGATATTCAAATGCAATATGAACAAAAATGTTCGCAAATTAACAAATTAACTGAACATTTGAACGATGTGAAGAAGACACTACAGATTTTAAAGGAAGAAAATTGTTCGAATAAAACTATCGTAGACAAATACAAGAATTCTACGGAAGTACTTAAGAAACAACTAACACTTGCTGCAGAAGAGAAACAAAGGATGGAGGAGATTCTGCTGAGCTCCGATGCGACTTCCAAACAGAAAATTGCAGACTATGAATGTGAAATCGATCGATTGGAAAAGAATCTCTTGGTTGCAAAGGATAACGCCCAACAGTATTTGGAGAAACTGGAAACGGCTCAGAAAGAACTAGATAACTATAAATTAAAGTACAAAGAAGAAGAAGAAGCGACAAACAAATTAGACAAATTTGTTTCAGTAAAGAAAGAAGATAACGATACAAATAATGCGAGTGTAAATCAGTTGGATGAGCACGCGGAAAAGATATCGCAGTTGGAAAGCAATTTTGAAACTGTAGAGAAGCTGAAACGTGATATCGATCAATTGAACAAAAACTTGGAAACGTGTCAGATAGAGAAGAATTATATACAAGAGACGCTCGACGAAAATAATAAGAAATTATTGGAACTTGAGAGTCGATTGGAAGAAACGACTCTTAAGGAGGAAGAGAAAGATACTGAAATTACGACCTTGCAAAAGGAACTGAAGCGTATGATACAGAAGAATGAAAATGCCGAGAGAAACGACAACATGATGGAAGCGGAATTGAAGAGTGCTATAAGTGAATTAACGCAGACGAAGGAATCACTTGTGCAAAAGCAGCAGCATATAAAAGAATTGAAGATACGTTTGGAGAACTCGGAAAGAAACGCAAAGATATTTAACTTGCTCGAGCAGAACGCGAAGGAGCGGCAAGTCGAAAACGAACGCCTACGAAATATTAATGACGAGCTGAGAACCAATTTAACGCAGAAGGAGCGCGAGATGGACGCGTTTATGAAGAATCGAGACGAGACAGTGACCAAGTACGAGGCCCTGGTTAAGAATCAGCAGGAGGACCTGGACATGCAGAAAAGGGAAGTGATGAGGTACCAGGAATTATTTCGTCGTCAAATCACACCGACACCAAACAAGGATGACTACAAGAAGTTGCAGAGTCGCATAGAGGTGCTCCAGGCTAGATTACAGAAGTACGAAGTTAACGCGAAGGCCAAAAATGATTACGACAGCACGTCGGAGGAGGAGGTGGTCTCGCCAACTCCGCGTCAACCTAAGCGGCGTGGAAAGAAGGCGATCGTGTCCGCCAAGCAGGAAAATATACCGGTTATCGAATTGTCCGGGTCCGAATCGAAGCGCAGCACGAGAAATAATATCACTTTGCCACCACCGGAAACATCGACCGAGAAGAGACGCACTCGTAGGAAGAAACTCTTCCTCGAGAACGATTCATTTGCGGAGGTCGAACCTGCCGCGACGCCGCTTCTACCAACAACTCGTAATTTGAGGAATCGGAAAAAATGAACAAAATATAAGACACATTGTAAATACTTTGTATACATATGTTTTAAGAAACCTGACAAGGGGGATAACCAAGTAAAACAGAAAGAAAAAAGAAACAGAAACGTATAATGTAAATCACAAAACGAGTACAGCTTTTTCTGTGATATTCATCGATAAAAAAGCGTCGTATACTCAAATACATGTTATTAAAAGTTATTTTTCCCCCTTTTTTTTAATATCATGCATTGTATTTTATATTAAAAAATCATTACACTAATAATAATAATAATAATAATAATAATAATATTATTAAAGTGATTTACATACATTTTATTGAAATTAAAGGACAGTACAATTAATTGTACTTAGAGGAGAAGATATAGTGAGTGCACTGATAGCGATGAAGATGAGACAATCTTAGGGTAATTGTGAAAAAGTGTTAGTGGAATTAAAGGACAGTAAAATTAATTGTACTGTCCTTTAATTCCAATAAAATTCTTTTACATTTACTTTTAAAGCTGCTAAATTCTTTAAAAGAGCAATCTCCTTTTTCAGTTTTACATTATTATTACCCAGATAGCAAGTTTCCGGCATGTTGCTATCAATTTGATAAAAGTGCATTGCTAAGTTGTTATCGTTATTGAGGAAAGGTGCTTCCGCATTTGTTTATGATATTGCTGGAAACGCATGTCATATATGCAACTTTATAACAAGTTGTTGAAAATTTTATATTAATAAGTTCCATACGCTATTGTCCTCCAGTTGTCTAGGAAACAGTTTCTTTCGTGTTCAGATTGCCCTATACAAAGGGATTGGCGCCTCTATTATGGCAACGTGATTACAACTGAAGGAAAATTTGTAGTAGTAAGTAGTTTCTCTTTTTGTGCTAGGAATGCATTGCTATCTGGGTATACAATCACAAAAGTCGATCAGAATTCAGAGACACTTCTGTATGTTTATCTTCGCAATCTATAAACGCAATTTATTCTTCTGCACTTTACGTGTTTGTATTTTTTAATGATTTATATCGAATAATCCCAAATAATAAATTCGCACTTAAATAAGGTATCAATTGAACTGAAATTATGTGTGTAATGCCTAAAATAAAATTCTTACCAATGGAAGAATAATGTATTCCAATTTTGATACTTTAGTCTGTATCCTTTATTTATTAATATTTAAATAAATGTTCTGCGTAAACACGAAAGAGCCAAAGATTGAAAATTAGCGCCAAAAGATGAAAGTATGTTAAAACAAAAGACATCGAAATTTCACAGAGGCGTATGTATGTACGTATGTATGTACGTACATATTTTATCATCTTGAATCACTCTAAATTTTCTGCCACCTATTGTCGAATACCCTGTATACAGATTTATTTACCGAAACTTGTAAATCCTTTTTTTTCTTTTTTTTTAACTTCCTTGTATATGAGGCGTACGATGCGACCTCATGGTCTCAGACGCGAAAGCAGTGGGTCGATTTTCCGTACATCAACAGAGATATTAGTGACTGTCAGCAGTGTCAGCGTTCTCAGCTGACGTACGAAAGGATAATAAAATATCGAAAATGGTAAAAAAATACACGCCTTTAAATAATATACATCGATTAACAATGCGCGTTTCTATTAACGTATTCGCGATATCGAGCGTGCACATTTTTCTTTCTTTTAGTCATTTGGCGAAAAAATAGCATCGATCATGCAGAGACCTGGACAAGATCCTGTTGCCAAGGACGATGTGCCCTGGTGGATGAAGTACGCGGGTCGCGGGCTCGGCACCGTGGGTGGCATAAGTGAGTCTACGAGAATAATAATACTATTTCGCTCTCTTAGCTTTCCTACATCATACATTTTTTTCGGTCCTCTTTCTCTCTCTCTCTCTCTCTCTCTCTCTCGCGCGCGCGCGCGCGTGTATATATTTGCCTGCTTATCTGTCAAATATTCTTTATCATCCAACTTGCAGTCCGAAAATCATCTTTTTATCTGATTTCCAGGCAATAGCGTTTTTTTGTCATTTTATATGTACGTACATATACGAATACATACTGAGTAATTCAAAAGGTTATCACCAATAATTCAAATTTCCAATTGCAGTAGCTTTGTGTTGACAAGTACTAGGAACCTTATTCGAGGCGAAGATTCGTTTCTGGAAACTGTAATCTTCGAATAAATTAGATCGTAGAAGAAAAAAAGCATGTGATTAATGAGTTTTCGCATGAAATCTACTCTGGAACTAATTCATGTTGCCAAAGTCAAGAAGTCCATAGAAAGATCAAAGTGAAACAACTTTTGAGTAGGAAACCCCAGTTTTTAAAGTAATTTTGTATCAGTATTGGCTTTTGTATATAAAAAACTAATAATATATTATTAAAGTAATCATACTTTGAGCAAAAGCACATGGTTGTTTATGAATTAATGTAATGATCTTTATTCAGTATTATTGTATTATTTTTATATGCTTTTGTTATTCGTGAGTCCGAGAGACTGTGGGTTGTTTGTGTTTTTTAAGTTAAAAGTAACTGATGTCTTAGTTGCTTTTGTAATTTGTTTAACCCTCGAGTGTAACTGTTGGTAAATGTTTACTCAGAGTAAATGATATAAGAAAAAAATTAGTAGTCCAAGGTTAAAATCATTTGAATATCTTTTATAAAAATTTATTATGTCCAAGTTAATATTCTTGTGTCTTCATAATCCTTGTATCTTGATAAAAATAAACTAAATCAAGTGCAAGAGTAACTTTTGCATTATTTCATTGTTGTTATCCAAGTTTTCTACATTCAAAGACACGAATCAGGATTACTTTAAACAACACAGATTTCTATTCAAAAGTTGTTCTATTTCAACTATATATTCTTTAACTTTAGTAATAATCTTTTGAATTACACTGTATATACATATATTTGTGTGTGTGTGTGTGTGTGTATATGATGATTTATATATGGCTTTATAATACTAGGTATTGAAATTAATTATGGTTTTGAAATATAAGTCTTCTCAAATGAAATGTAATTTATATAGAAATTGTTCCTTTTACTTGCAGTTGCAATTTTTCTCGGAGCATGGAATTGCACGTCGATACTTGGCGGTAATATCAATTGCTTAATTAGCGGTATGTGGCAGATGATAATTGGTTTTCTGGTTGTAATGATCGAAGCGCCTTGCTGCTGTTTGTTCATCGATTTTGTACAGAATTTAAGCGATTGGGTGGAGAAGAAGCCGTATTGGAATAGAGCGGCTGCTTATTGTTTGTAAGTTTTATTTCTTCTCTATATAAATCGTACATCATAGAAGACTCATATACCTTTGTGCATGTGTATGTTGCAATAAATTAAATTATGTCATGTTTATTGATTTAGAATGGCATTGCCAGCAGTCTTCCTATGTCTAGGACTGAGTAGTATATTTGGCAATGGTTTAATATTTACAACGGGTATAATGTATGGATTGATGTCCCTAGGCAAAAAGTAAGTATATCTCTCTTAAAAATTTGACGAGATGTATCTATAAAATAATCGAATATGAGCTTTAATGATAATACATATCTTAGCCAATTAGAAATGCAGAAATTTATAAATTTACGTTTTATTTATGATAAATATAATTGGGTTTCCTACAAAAACCAAACAAGTTCAAAAAATTAAATTTTGCAGAAGCACAAAACTTTTATTTCCAAACCATTTATTGTATAAATATGGTATTCTCCGAACATGTAACAAGTATACGAACAAAATTGTAAGCTTTAATTAATATTGATATTTTGAGAACTCATTTAAAAGAAAAAAATCTGTATATCTGCTCGGTTTTTACGAAAATTTTATATTTACTTTGTATCTATATTTACATTTCTTAATTTCTGTTCTTATTGGAACAAAATTCTTCACGATGTAATACTATTGATAGAGAACGATTTGGCGACATATATGTATATATATTTTTTTTTATGAACTTGTTTGGTTTTTGTGGAAAATACTTTTTATATTTAATTATCAATATAAATGATCTTGTCAACAAAACTAATTCGATTTGATAGAAAAAGCAATCGAATTGAATTGTTGCAAATATGAAAAATCAATCGGTATTGTTTCTTCGTATAAAATGTTTCACAATACTGATTGTATTTTTCCCAAGTTTTCCAGTTTTGGTAATTGATAATTGGTCTATTTTATAATTCCATGGTTTTTTATACACATCAGTTTGATGGAAAGTTGAAAGTGCATGTTATAAGATTACATCCGATCGATTCAATTGTAATTTTGCAGACGAAAAGTCGCTAATGTGCTGTAAATCGCAAGAAAGTTTTACTATTTATTATTTTATTCTTATCGAAATTGTAATTTTTAAAGATGTTAGAGTTATGAACCAATTACCTATTTATTCATTTCATCTATTTCTATTTTTGATTAACAGAATACTTGTGATAGTCTCACATCTGGATAACATTGCTTGTAGTTAATATAAAACTACATAACTTGTGCTTTTTTTCCCTTGCCTTTTGTTTTCTTTTTTCGCTTTAAGGTGGAAGAGCGATTTTTATGTGATATTGTATTTGTATTTTTAATCCTATCTTGTGCTTTGATTTATGAGAAAATATTTTTACAAGATAATCTTACGAGAAATTACATTTATTACGAGACAATATATTAGAAACACCGGAATATTTCGAGGAGAACTTCATGTCGAATCAAGGAAGGAGCAACATTTTGGAAAAAATATCACTTTGTTTCGTTTTTAACTATATATAGTGACCGTCATAAAATAACTGTTCGTAGAGTTAAGGCGGTTTTTTTACTTTGTCGCATTGATTTCTTAAGTTTGTAGGAATTTTTTGGGAGAAAGTAGGTAAATGTTTTTCAAAATTATTTTTTGTCCTTTAATATTGTTTGAAGATTAGTTTTCCCCTTTTTTTTCAAACAAAATGTATGGACAATAATTTATTAACAATAAATCCATTTAATCTTTGCGCAGTTTATCGGTGCACTATGAATCTGGATCTCCCATTAGATTGAAATTAAAGACTTTAAACGTCATTTTCAACATCGGAACACTTGCGGCTATCGTCAGAATTAAAATTATTTTAATAACTTAATTGCTTATAATGTTTATATTTTTCGGGACTCAAAAACAAAAAAATGGAATAAAAATTAAATTTTTTTAAATCAAATGCAATTTATTTATTTATTGGGCGAAATGAAAAATTCCGATTCCAAGGATAGCCGCAAATGTTTTGATTAAAATGACGTTTGACTTTTTAATTTCTATCCACTCGGATTGAATCACATAATCTAGAATCATGGTCACCGATGAACCGGGCAGAGCTCTAATAGATCTATTGTTAATAAATTATTCCTATATTTTCTATTAAAAAAAAGAAAATTGATCTTAATTATTAACAAAGGGTTAATTATTAATAAAAAGTAATTTTGAAAAAAATATATATCCATTTTCCCCCAAAAATTCCCAAGAGCCTAAAAAAAAACCAGTGCGACCAGAAATAAAAAATCTCCTTAATATAAGAGACATTGCGTGGCGTAAAGTGACCTTATCTTGTTTTTAATATGATCTCTGCAAAGTGTTTACTAATTTGTAACATAATAACAGAGGATCCAGGCCCGACCCAGCAAGAATGACGTCGGGCATGGGTTCCCCACAAGGTACAATGCCTCCTACTACAGATCACCATACTACTCTCATGGAGGATCCTGACGTCTGGAGACCTACATAAATCATCAAACATTCATTGCACCACTTCACTAACCAGGCAATAATATACAAGATTCAATGTTACTATAACATCTAAGTACAATGCTTTGCTGCAAATGTTCATTTGTGTTCTCAACATACACGTTTTATTGTTATTTTGTATTTTTTATTATATACTTGCTCTGATTCGATTTTTTTTTGATACAGAACAATGATACTTTTTGGAGAAACTTTGATAATTTACATAAAATAAAGCTTTGCACACAATGGAGGATTATTAGATATTTGGAATAAGAATTAAAATTTTAGAACCAGTTTCTTCAATAAATATTGAATGTAACGCACAATGGATATTTATAAGATATAGTATAATAATATATAAATGTGTTATACGAAACACAATATAACTGATTATTTATTTATAGTGTTTATTAAGAAAACTGATTTTAAAACTCTAATTCTTATTCCTAATATCTAATATCCCTCCATTGTGCGCAAGACCCAACATTTTTCATTAATAAATAGCTAGTTTTTTCGATTATATATTTTTTTTCTAAAAGAAATGAAATTTAGATTTAAAATATTTTAAAATCTTGTTATTTAAAGTTATTTTAATATCGAATCGGGGTGACTTTGTCCATTTAATTGATATATAGTATTATTTGCTTTTCAACTTTCTGTTACGAGCATTTTTTAGTTGAAAATATTATGTATACTGTGATATATCCGCATTCAATTATGTCTCACAATTAATTCCCCGATTATCATACCGATTAATGCATCTATATTTCATTGTGTTGAAATTTTTATTATTATCTCATCATCACAAAATTATAATGACAATGGAATTTCTGCTTTTATTTATATTTGTAATTTATTTGTCTACATTAATAAGTAGTTATTAAATATAATTGCGTTTTTCTGCACTTGTGTGCATGCAGTTTTGCGGAAAGGAATTAATTGCGAAATGTTCATGTTGAATACAGTCATCAAAAATAAAATTGTCTTTTTACGTAAACGGTATGATGAATACGTATATGACAATTGATTCTATCATGCACTACATTTCCTAATACACTACAAATATTCAGCTTAGCAATAGCGAAAAATCGAACAATTGGCAATTGATTTCTTTCCATAGTTATACTCAATTAATTAAAAGTTATACAGCTATTTTATGCTTTTGAAAGGAAGGCTTAGTAATGGAAAGTTGCCAATATCAGCACCTTATTTTGTTTTTGGATATTTCTTAAACAAAAGCTAAAAATTAAAATTAAAAATAAAAACTTTAAAAACATAAATACAAATTAGAAAGTGTTCTATCAGATGATACAGCAGTTTTTACAGTACTATTTCGTATTTTGTAATAATTAATGTTTTTGCATAATAATCCGAAAAGACAACGTCTGAGAAATTAGACCCTTAAACTGACACCTTAGGCAGTAATAACGAAATTTAGACACGGCCCTGTAGAGAAGAATTATAAATAAAATTAAAATAAATTGATAAACTAAGTAATAAAATATATTTGTATATATTAAATAATAACAAAGAGTTTTTTGTTTTTCAAGAATTCGTTTTTAACAGATTTTATATAGAAAAAGCCATAAATGTATGAACTATGGGTTTTTATTTCTTTAATTATCTAAGTAGATCATGTTTTTATCAGTATTAATACAGTGCAATGTTTAGTTTCCAAAAAATACGGGGTGCCGTTTTAAAAGGAGTAGGTCAATATTGGCGACTTTCCTCTAAGCGCATATCAACATTATGAATTATGTAAGAATTACAAACTTAAAATGACTCTAGATACGTTATAAATGGGAAACACTCTCTATATATAGCAATAAGCTCTAAAAACAATAAACTTATATTTAAATAAACCATTTTATGTTCTTGATAGTAAAAGACATACATTTTTGAAAAGATTAATATGACTTTTTTTAGGGCACCTTTTGGCGAAATGAGAACAACAGCAATGGAAGCTCCATCGAGCATGCGATCCACACTAGTTGAAAATACTCAGCCAATCGGTGTTAGCAGTACCCCAGCTAGTATTGTTTGATCATTAGGATTTAATTGATTGGTGAGCAATCGATTTTTTTTGTACGAATGATCACAAGTGATAATTAATCGTTTAAATGATCAAGTAAAACTCAAATAAGTAAATGAGCGTACGCGCCTCGTTTTACTTTAGCTCTTTCGCTAATGCAGATACATTCAAGTGTCCCAGTAGTGTCTCTAATGTTTATTAGAGCTTTGGGACAAAGTCTTGAATGCAAATCCTTGTATCACAGATCTACAAATGTAAACGTGTTATGATCTAAAAAGAAATCTAGAGAGAAATTTCTTGAACTGCAATACTTAATGGGATTTTTTTATTTTAATCTATTTTCGTTTTACTGTTTGTGAGCTATATTAACATAAGATTCGTATGCGCTTGTTATATCTTACGTTTGTATGAAATATGTATGTAAAGTAGAGTGGAAACATTGCGAAGACAGTAAGAAAGACACTAGAAAGTAAGTAAAAAGAAGGATTAGTTGCTTTATTTTAATAATGCCAAAGTCAAAGACTGTCATAGAAATGAATGTTCTTATGGGCCTAGCTATCCATAGGCCCATTTGTCCATTGTACGTCGTGAAATGTTAACAAGCGGAACGGTAGAAAATTGTACATGATGTCACTTGTTTTAACATATGTAATATTAAAGCGTGCTTTTATTTTACAAGTAATTAGTTAATAAGTACTCAACAGATAAAACTGAGTAATATACTTCCGCGATAATTTCGCATTTGAATTGTAAAATACATTGTTTTCATAATGTCATGTGAGAAACGAGAGAGTCATAATATATTAATTTGCTATTTCTTTTATATATAATATTACATCTATAGATAAGTTCTCTCTGCCAAATAAACTATATGCATAAAATTTAAATGTGTATTTGAAACAGCGCTATTTGTATATTTATATAATATTATAATTTTTACTGTAGCGCTCTAAATTTAATCATGTAGCAATCTGATAAAGTCTGATGAATTCGTACGCAGTGAGGTAATTACTTTAGGATTTAGTTTCCAGAATTGTAATATAAGACAGAC
>QKQZ01040263.1:0-22406 GCA_003595255.1 Solenopsis fugax
CGAGCACGCGTGATACACGCGCCGTCCGTCTCTCTCGGCCGCTTACGTGCTCCTCGGCGTACGGGAAATACACGGCGCGGAGGGTGAGACGCCGGCTGGGGGTAACAGTGCGAGAGGGGGTCGGTGGAGAGGAACAAGTGAGAGAGAGAGAGAAAGAGAGAAAGAGGGGGTAAGACTAGGGGGTGCGCGGAGCGAGGAAGAAACAGGAAGAAGGAGAGAGACGATGTGCTACGACATGTGTCCGTGCTGAGTATCTCGTGTCCCCGACCGTGTCGACGTACGAGGGTGCGCCTTGAGGCAGGGTGACCGGCTCCGCGGGAGAGGGGAGCGGGTGAGAGACGGAGAGAAAGATAGAAAATTCTCGACGTCCCCTTCGTGCCGTTTCTCGGGGCGCTCGCTCGTTCGCTCTCTCTCTCTCGCTCGCCGTCATCTACGCGGGACCACCGATGCAGACCCTACGGAAAAAAAACAGCCCGTGCAAGTGTGAGTACAGAGCGGATTTTTGCTCCGACTCGTGTGCCCTTGCGTTCTTGCAAAATCTCGAAGAGAGTTTTACGTGTCTCCTCCGTCATCCCCGATGACGAGTCGACGAGGGTGCATCTGGTGCCACTTTGTGGATCCGTTAGGGGTGGTTAGGGGCGCTCCGTAATATGGCTTCCTCGTGTACCTTCGTGCTCGAGGAGAACGTGCTCTGGACGTGCGATTTCGCAAACGGCTGCCGCAATTCGACGCGTCTTCGCGACGCGAAGATCGTGAAAAACGAATTCGTTAATTCGCTCGCGAAGATCGAAAGTAGCCCTTCGCGTTTGCGCGTTTACCGACCGAGCGCGACACCACCGTGATCGCGCGTGTCGCCGATAGATGTCGAGCGTTGTGCCGTGCGCGTGTTCTAGATTACTACTGGATCTACCTTCAGAAGACAGCGCGAAAAGACCGCGACGTGCTTATCCGCTTATTCGATTAGACGTTTTAATTTGTAAAATTGAAATCATAAAAGAACGTCGCGGGGAATAAGGAGATCTCGTTATGGAAATAAGTTGGAAAATATTCTAATGAAGTTTACGGCAAACACGCTGATTTTAAATGCTGTAACATTTACGCCTGTTCTCTCATTATACATTTAAAGCTAAACGGTCGATAGTTTGCAAATTACTCTGGTGGAATATGAAGAAGGCATTAACTGCGAATGGGAGGTGAAAATGGGAAAATGTCATTAAGTAAATTGCAAGAGTGCAAGTCATTACATAGGCAAATACACTTCCTATAGACAACTTTTTGATTTCGCGAGTCACATGCTAGCAATTTATCATTCTTCTCGTTTGTTTCTTAATTGCAGCTGATTTTCTGGTGTTGTTACATAAGCTATAAAGTTTATAATTGCTATAATTTCTTTTTTGCAAGAATTACGATCCTTCCCTAAGTACGTATAGGAGAGCCGTAAATAAATGGGTCAAGTTTGAACGAGAACCGGACTTCTTCGATCCAAGCTTTTTTGCGAAAATGTCAAGAGCTGTCTCGTCGCGATAAAAATATTTTCACGACGATACACCAAGTTTTCCGATACGTTTGGTTACTATATTGTCGCGTGTCTTATCGCAGGCCGCGCGGTACACACTATAGGGTAACTCCGATATGTATGTCATACCTATCGAAAACTTAATTTTTATCAAGTATTATTTACTACGTTTAAAATATAATAAATAAACTATGCTAATAAAAACTTTATACTGATTACTACTATAAAAAATTTTTTAAGTGAAATATTAATTTTCTTATATTTAAAAAAAGAACCTTTAGAAATGCATTTTTGCCATGTATCCAAAGGGGTGGAATATATGGCCACTGAGTGGAACAATCAAGCTGAAAGAATACAAGAGCTAAACACTTGTATTTTGGTATACTCCATCCTTTACTACCCCTGTACACTTATGTGTCACGAAATAATCCACTTATGTGACACTGAGCCACTCCCTAAAGAAAGAGTAATCATTTCACGTAGATTGTACAATAATACATCGCTGCACTTAACTCAACTCACAATAGTTATTGAATATTAACAGTAAGTATAGCTAGCAAATTACCTTCATTCCTCCTATTTTTTTTCTTTTTCTTTAACTTTTACGTAATACTGGAGTTACCCTATAAAATGTACCGCACAGAAAGAAAGATTAGTTGCAACAACATCTGCATGTAGTAACTAAATTTCAGCTGTAACATACGGATAGCTAAAATTTTAGCAGCATAATAAAATTTAATTGGCTGTTGGCATTATAGGTAAAGCCATAAAAATTTAGTTGACAGATACTTTATTGAATGGCAATGGTAGCACGCAACCATTAACTGTAATTTCACTGTAGGAGATATAAGTTTCTGATAATATTGTAGATGCCCTAACAGATCCGAATATCAAGTTCCTGAATTAATTTTTAAGTAGAAATAATAGAAATTGAACTGTCCAAATTTATTTTATTTTACTTTCATTTTGGAGATTAATTTTGAGATCTTTGATTTCGAAAAATACTTTCATGGAATGGAATCCTCATGCTTGAGAATATCCTCCTGTTCAAGACAAGAGTGAAAAATAATATTGCATTTTTTATTCAATTCTCTACTAGCATAACTTACGAAAAATCCATTACTTTTGCTCACCAATTGGATGAGCGATTTGTTGCGTTTAGCTACGTTTATTAGTAGATTTCAGTACTTTGTTAAGAAACCGCTCTAATAACAACAGTGGCAAAGTTTCTTACTACAGTAGTTTTAGTAAACCATAATTAGCTGCCCCGGTGAAAATTTTTCTTTCCGATTCTTGTGACAACTGGAAGACTTCAAAAACCGATAGATATCCGAAGAAATCCGACGAAGCTTCAGAGGCATTCAATTCTATTAAATCTGATGTCTCTGGGACCACCCCTTACTTAAAAAAAATATGCGAGGAAAGAGAGAGGATCGTGGTTTGTCGTAAAAATTCTCTCGCTGTAATAAGGGACTTTACAATTAGGCGCGTCAATGTCACGTCGATGTGCGATTCGTTCATCTCCCCAACCTGTCGCGCGTCTCATTTTGCGCGGCTCGCAATAATAATTGTTATTGAAATGGAGATGCGGGATACACGGGGCCAAGTGCGATGCAGGGCGCATCTGGCGCGTAAAGCGAGGAAGGAGAGAAGGAAGAAAAAGCCGCGATGAAAAGTTGGATTGGTACCGGACGTATACACTCCTCGAGTGCCGCCAGTTGGCGTTCTCCACTCGAAGTGTACGAGTGCCTTCGAACAAACGCTACGGCAGCCTCCGACCATTAAAATCGCAGGGGCAGCGAGAAACCCGCTGAGAGAGAAAGACAAAGTCCGCGATATCTCTCTTGTTTCTTTTTTTACGCTCCTTCTATATTATTTAGGTTTCCGACAGATTTACCGTGCCCTCGTTGTTTGCGCACGCCCTCGCTGATGAAGTCAACGCCATTTCGCGCGGTAAAGCTAATGGAATTATTCTCAAACAATAACGCAGTTAGTTATTTACGTTTCGCGCTGATATTTACGTAATCCGAGGCTACATGAATTAGTTACATTCATTATAACTTGTGCCGCGTATAATCGTACTTTTGTCGATTATACCTACCGAAGCCGCAAAGTTATAACGAGACGTGCAACTGGCGTTTCAAATATTTATCTCCGGCATTAGTCCATTGGCCAAATATTATCAACGTGCTCCGCTACACAGCGGAAACAATATTGGCACTTCCGTTTACCAAAAGGATTGTAATAAATGGCATGTATTATCATCGCTACGAATAGGTATCGATCCAATTATCGGCTTCCGAGCCATTAATTTTAACGCCGGTCCTCAGTGACGGGAGATCGTTCTCGGCGGGCACTCGAGTTCTCTCATTTTATAGTCCCGCCGGTCAAATTGGTTGTACGACCGATCGATGTCGGTTTAATGCGTTCGGACCTATCGCCGTCGGGATCGCTTCTCGGGGCCTCCCTCCTCCCCCGCGGCGCCAAATACGATAATTCGATCTGCCCGGCGAGTCTCCCTCACGCGAGACTGAGCGGGGCCCGCACGTCGCGACGGCGTTACAATGAACGCTCCCCGTGCTGGTGGGCTTTCGTATTTTCGCGTTACTTCCGCGGCGGTTCACCGCGCGGAATAAATTGAGAACGGTTCGCGGCGAGCGACCTTAAACTCGTTGCCGTATAAAACCTCAATAAAACGATTTCCAGGGATTTTTTAAATCTTTTGACTTTTCGTAATGACTGTACAAAGAGAAGAAAAATGTTAAGTAATATGCGCTAGAATTCTAGTCAATTTTATGAAAATGACAAGTCCATATAAGGATAAGAGCCCACTTATGTAAAATTTACTTCACTTTTCTCGTAAGTGGGCGATCGTCGTGTAGTCATACTTTTTACAAAATAAATTTTATGCTATGTTGAAGAAACGCACGTAAATCTAAATTGCCATGCATCTCAATAGAAATTTTTTTTGCCGTAGCGCTGACAAAATTTACTTTACTGCTCAGTAAATAAATATTTACAAGTGTGTAAAGTCTCGTGCTTATGGTCTAAAAAATAATATGATTTACTGTAAGGTAATAATCATCTGTATCAGCTAACAATAATCTGTAATTGTAATGTACTTTTTATCTTACACCTTCGGTATTTTTACTTTCAAGCAAATAAAATTTGTCATAGAATATATTGAGGCGAATAAGATTATTATAAGTTTTGGGACAGTTATTATTATCATTAGTTTTTATTTCATACGATTTATTTTATCATGCTAGTTACTTCCGTGCTCCCTTTGCAAAGGAAACAATAGACAATTATGTATTGCGTGTGATTCAATCGATGACACAAGCGCAGAGATCGTGAACGCGCGAAGAAATTTTGTCTCTCCTGTAAAATCACGATTCCAATTTCGTGAGTTTGTAACGAAAAGGCTAATAGATTCTTTCAAAGAGTTTATTCATTTATTTTTATTTCTTTTAGATTTTTTTTTAACTAATGATCTGCTTCACCCACATTATTGAACATTTTCTTGGTTTTTTCGTTGTGCAATAAAAAATAGCATCTTTATGTATTATTTTATTATATAAAACTCGAGCCAAAGATGTAAAGATTAAAAATTTATAGTAAAACTTAATAACGAAATTAGTGTTTTATTATTTTTTCATGAAGAAAAATTAATCCGATTCACTTTAGTCTACTCTAAATTCGGCAAAAATAGCCAAAATATTTTTACTAATCTTGTAAGGTAAAAATTACTCAACCATTTTTCTCCATGTATCCCGAATTTCTCGCAATGTGGCACACGGGTTATTTTTTAATGAAGTGGAAAATCTCAGAAGTATGTTATTCTATGTAAAATGTATACAGACATGGAAAAAACTTCAATTTTTTTACTTAAGTATCTAAATATTTAGCGAGATCTAAAAATAACTTTATTAGACCATCAAAATAATTATGCAGACCGCTCAAGCTGGTTGTTACGAGAATATCAAAATGCTTTGTGCAGCTCAAACGTTCCATATAATTATTTTGATGGTCCAATAAAATTTTGGGATTTTTATAACTAAATCACAAAACTCAAATCAGTTTAACTAAATTTTTACATCCTTCAATGAAATTGTATATTATACATGTGTGCATATCGATTCATTTTAGCGAATCACGCGAAAGACGAATATGAACTGATTTCTTTAAAAATCCCTGCTGCAATCTCTTTTTGCACGACGTTTTCTTATAAGGAAAAAGAAACTTCGCAACTGAAATAGATCATACATCGGGAACGAATCATAAATTATGAAATTGCAGACGTCTGAGATTATTTCCATTCATTTCTCTAATTAATTGGCCAGTTTTCTTCATTCTTTCAATCGAAAGGATTAACGGGACGACGAAATAATTCTGCGTATTTTGCTTTCAGTCAAGAATGACCCAACCCGCTTTCTTGGGGAGGGCGTGTCGTTCAAGGCGAAGCTGATCGGTATTCTGGAGGTGTCGGAAGCGCGCGGTGACCGGATGTGCCAGGCGGCCTTGGCTGACCTGAAGATGGCGATTCGCGCCGCCGGTGAACACAAGCAACGAATCGCCGTCCAGGTCAGCATAGACGGGCTCCGATTAAGGGACGAAAAGACGGGGGTGAGTGAATGAAATTATTTACGTATTTAGCTTACACGGATATCGCGGATCGATTTATGCCAATTATGACCTTTCGCAGGACTGCCTGTATCATCATCCGGTACATAAAATATCATTTATTGCTCAAGATATGAGCGATTCGAGAGCCTTCGGATATATTTTCGGGTCACCGGACACCGGGCATCGATTCTTTGGCATTAAGACTGATAAGGCGGCGAGTCAGGTAAGTTTTCCTCCTCCATTTCCGCTTTGCTTCGAGCAGATCGTCTCTCTATGCAGCATTAGTATTGTTCGTTTTGTCTGTTCTAGGTCTACTCGAAGCAGACCCAAGCAGACCTGGCTATCTTTAAGTTAAGATAGAGGAACTCTGGAGGTGAATTGTAGAATAGAAATTGAACTAGGTGAACCTACTTTACTTCCTGTTCTACGATTCACTTCCAGAGTTCCTCTTTCTTAACTTAAAGATAGCCAGGGTCTGCTTGGGTCTGCTCCGAGTACACAGAAAAAAGTGATTATCAAATTAACAATTCATTGTTTCATATATAAGCAAGAATATAAAATCTTCTTGGAAGAATTTGATAATCTTGAGCAGACATAATTTGCTTACGTGAAGAAACAAAATTTCTTTATGTTAGCAAGTTATGTCTCTTTGAGATTATAAATTCTTCCAAGGAGATTTTATATTCTTGCTTATATATGAAACAGTGAATTGTCAATGTAAGCAGTATATAAATATTAGAGATTTGATACTAATTTTTTTTCTGTGCAGACCCAGAACAGACAAAACGAACAATGCTATTGTAGAAAAAAAATTTCCCTCGTCTGACACTAATAAGTGAAGTACGAAATGACGTTATCTGCGATGAGTCCTTGTGTGTTTCTCTATGAGTAACGCGCACTCGAGTATCAGTTTTGAGGAGCCCACGTATCACGCGCCCCCCCCCCGGCAAATACCCCGAAAATCTAATCAGAGTGCACAAGACACAAGGCGTAGGGGGCATCGAATTGATTTCGCAGCTCGAGAGTTATCGGGGACACGCACGAGCGACTGCGATTTCGCGTTCCTGCGTGGCCAGCAAACGCGGTTAAAGTGTGTCAATTATCGGGAACGAGTAGCCGGCTGCCGGTCGCGTATCGGAGGGGGGTTAGACGGGGCGGGGGAAGCAGGGAGTCTAGAATGATATTTGCCCGATCCGAGAAGCAATATCGACCCCCGGGCGACCGTAATCCCGGATGCGTATGTAAATAATTGCATTACACGGCTCCGCGTTCAACTCCGCCCCGTTCCTCCGACGCGTCCTCGCCGCGGGAGATTGTTGCCGGATTATCCACGGCTCGCTTCGTATGCCGTTCAAAGGGATCGACGAGCAACTTTTTGATATTCAAATCCGTCGGTATATCCCACTTTTGTACTCGAGCACCGCGCGATTTAAGCATCGAGCAAACGTGCCCTCTTTAAGCGTTTCCTTTTTTTTTTCGTGTCGAAGAAAACTGTAGATCGTACGTAATTCGTCGCAACATCCTTAATTGCTATCGATTAGGAGCGGAACAACCGTATACAAATATTATTCCAGGAACATATAATGAGAAATAGAAAATTTAATTCTAATAATGAATTTTGATGAATAAATTAGAGAAGCGAGAGCAATTGAAGGATTTCTTACAAAAATCAAGCAAGTCCATTTTTAAAAATTATGGCTCCAAATCATTCTCTATCAGTCACATTATAAATATATTCCGGCAAGAATAACAGAAAAACAGAAAACGAGAAATAAATAGGAGGAAAGTATAAAGTTTTCGTTAAGAACAAGCCCAGAGGGTCTTTAATTTTTTTTTTAACGGATTTTTCAAAACATTAATCCTAAAGCTTATAGTTATAAATCTTTATTCGTATATATCTGGAGAAGAAATATCATATTTAAACAAAAAGAAATATAAAATTTAAAAGGTTTTTTTTAAAAGCAACTTGTAAAATCTTCTAAATGAGAAGTAAAAAATTATTGCTTTTATATTTTAAATAAAATTTCCTTCTTCTCATTAATCTTATTATTAATTTATAAAAATGGTAAATGTAAAATATTATGAGGTAAATAAATAATAAATACATAAAATTCCCGCGTGAATTAAATTCTTTTTCTTTAATTTTTCTTTTAAATTTCTCAAAATATTAATTAATACTTCTACAACTTTATTCTCCTATAATATCTATTACATGTTATCCTGTAATATCTATTATATGTTCGGAAAAAATACCATATTTATACAATAAATTGTTTGTAAATAAGAAATTTTTTGTTTTTTAAAAATTTAACTTTTTGGACTAATTTGATTTTTGTAGAAATCTTTCATTTACATACAATAAAGTGACGGTCACAATTATAGACCAAGTCTTAATTATAGGTTAAATTTATAAAATTAAATTTTACAAATATACATGTATTAATAAAATTACAGAAAAATTTGTTTACATCTTGTAACTTTTTTATTGCAATATAAAGCCACTTTCTCAATCATGCTGATATTTAGAAGAAGAAAGCACAAAGTTACCTTTATAATAACCTTTAGAATAACCTTTATAATAAGCCCTTTAAATACTTCTATAATAATTCCTTCAAATTATGATACTCTTAGTAGATTATATTTAGTACACTAAACATACATTAACGTGTATTTATGCCAATCCATTAAAAAAATTATAGCTTATACATAAACATTTTGAAATATTTTTCAAAATTCACAATTGATTTATTAAATATATATTTTTTTATTATAATATTTATATACTGCTTACATTGACATTAACAACTTTATTGACATTAACTTTTTTAAATGTTTGATCGTTAAATTTACACGAATTAAAGAAATTCATTTTAACCTTAAATAAACCATAATTGGAACCCATCACGTTATTTTATTGAATTTATAATAATTGCATCATGCAACTAAGATCTTTCTCGCTGGTCTAATTCAGTTTAAAAAAATCCACAAGTGCTTTCCTGAATCTCTGCTTAATATATGCGCTTGTTCTCCCTCGTCCCATTGAACAAAATAAGTTCATAACAGTTCCCACTCAACTACTATTACGGTATTATTCGCGTAATACGTTGCGGTCGCGAGTAACTTTCCACAAGACGAATATCAGACATAATAGTACCTAACAGAAGTTCATGAGCACTAATCGACTGCGTTAAAGGAGAAATATGTTTAACTCTGCCATGGAGCGCAGAGACTTTCGCTCTCGATCGTACGCGCGCGCGCTAGCACAATTGCCGGGCCCTTAACTCGCGCAATTTAATAGCGACTATTATCGCCGCGAAAATGAAATCAGCACGGGAAGCTCGTGCGACAGGTGGCAAATTAATTCAACAACCTTACGCCTTCATTCAATTTCCAAGTTTAATTTCTGCGCTCGCCTCCTGTAAACGGCTCCGGTAATCCTCGCCCGTATATTCAGCGGCGGTCGTGTTTGACGCGCCGCTGGAGGTTTTAACCGGCGTGGATTCGCGACAAACAGAGGGTCGTCGCGCTGATAGCACGGGAACAGGAGGGAAGGGTGAGGGTAAAACGAACGATCGAAGAAAGGTTTCGGAAATTACTACCAACGGACGTGGATAGTGTTCCCTGTTTCCTCGATATTCCTCATTCCTGAAGAAAACGAAGTTATTCAGATCTGTCGAGAATTCTCCAGGCTTTAAAGTAGTCTAGAATTAAAATTCTTTTTTTTTTCTTTGTTTCTTGTATAACCTAAGAGACCACCATGTGGGTGTCTGAAAAAATTCGACGAATTCTAAAGCGAATGAAAAAAAATGCATTAGAGAAAAATCTTATTTACTTTTAAATTTCTTAATTACTTTAAATTACTTTCAAGATTAAGTTTCTCGAGAAGAAGACGATTTCTTCGAAAATTAGACCGAGTAATATTCTCAGATAAAACAAATTCTTTATACATGCGAAATGTAAACGAGTTTACGCCCGCGACGAGTTTGGCGTAACGCACGAGTGGCACAAAGAGGATATTTTGTTTGACAGGTGGTGATAGCAATGCGGGACCTGTTCCAAGTAGTGTTCGAGCTGAAGAAGAAGGAGATCGAGCTGGCGAAACAGCACATAGAGCAGAACGCCATTAATGCGATTAAATTCCACACCGGCGGTATTTTCGTTGAGTCGGCACCCGACACCAAGGTGAGTTCCAATCCCTCGACATAATTGCTGCAGTCAAGATATGTCGTACTAAATTGTTCTCTCAAGAGAGTCTTCTTAGTCGTCTCTTTAACTGCTTCTCCATTTTCCTTATAGCATGCCTCATTATTATTCACGGATCCGTTTATTTAAATATATTGTCTAAAGTCAGCTAATGTTTTGACTGATTCTTCATCTCTTTCTAAATAAAACGAAAAAAAGAAAATTAACGATTAATTAAGATAAACTTGCATAGCCGATTTTATCAATATTACCTTGCTCTAATCACGATTAATAAAATTGTTTGCTGTTTTTTTTACATTGCAATCTTTATATTACATTGTGATTTAGAAAGAAATAAAGAATAGTCGGTTGAAACGACAGTGCGAGTTAATCAACGTTGGTGGAATCGGCTCTAAGAGAAATAGTACTGATAATAGTAAGACGCAATTAACAGAGGCCAGACGCGTTACGATAATTTGTCGCAGGGCGCAGCGGGCACCGAGTCATCGTTTCATCGAATTCGCACGACTAACTGCGAGGTCGACAAAACCGCCGATCGCAAGAACGAGACACAGAGCGGTGTGATTGCGGATTTGCTAGATCTGCAGTTCGAACTGAACTCGCTGCAGCAGGGCATTCATCAGATGGACAAAATTACGCCAGAAAATCCCGTACCGTCTACCGACGATCTATTCGAGACCGATCCGTTCGGTGATTCTTTCGCGAACATGAAGGTGCGATTGGTATTGCGAATTTGCGAGTATCTTCTTCATCTTTTGTGCTAGAAACGAAAAACTGCCACAATTGTGATTGCTATTTTAATGTCGGTGTGACTGTGGAGAAACTGTACTTTCCTCGTAATCTATCAGAAACGAATTGCAGACGTAATCATTACAATCGTGATATTTCATAGCGAAAAAGCGACAATTCTTGTTGCAATATCATACGTTCAACGTTTTATTTTATATACCTGTTGCAGCTGCAGGACACAGTTCGTCCGATTCTGCCACCGCCACCTTCCTCGACAAAGAGGGGACATTTAGAGCGACAACATACTGTGCCGGCACCGCCCGCATCGACCACTTCCAGTCCGGCGACGACGTTAGTTAGTAAAACGCCACCACCGCAGAGTACAATTCACTGGTTCGACAAGGAGGCTGAGGATCTCTTCAATGACAGCGAGATAACGAACCTGAGTAAGAATGCAACGAAAAAGGACCAGGAGGATGTAAGTGTCAACTTACGTGTACTCTTTGTTATAATTAAAAAAAAAATGTTTTTAAAACTTCACGGGATTCATATCATGCTGCAGAGCTCAGTGGAGACTACACCACGTAACAGTCAAACGAAGAGCCCGCAAATCGACGTGTTTACGGAGTTGGATCCCCTGGGGACCGGTTTGATCAAGCCTTATGTGGACAAGAAGGATTTCTTCCAACACCTGAAAAACCCACCGAAAAAAGTCCTCAAGGATCTGGTGTCCACGAATTCCAGCGATAGTTTTCCGACAAACTTCAACGTTACGACTAGCTCGGATTGCGCAGAAACGAGCTCGACAAAAACGCAGAACGAGCGGTCGTCGAGAGACAGCGAGGACAGCAATTTCGCCAATTTCGATCGATTCGACGAGAACGAGACAAGCCAGTCGTCTCAGCAGAGAACCGATTCGCCGCCGAAGAAAGAGACAGTTTCTCGATCGATACATCATCAGCCTCTCTCGGTGTCTTTGCCACCGGAAGAGCCGACGTCATCCAAAGGAACGACTACCACTTCGGGAGGAAGCTCGATCCTTCGCAGCATGGACAGAGACTCGACGGAATCGACACAGGGGTTGGTGAAGCTACCGAGCCCGAAGAAGTATCTTCAATCAGTACGTAAGAGGGACTTCGACATCGATTTGCCGGCTGGAAAGGCGCAGTCCGTGGAATCCAACAAGCAGTTTCCGGTAGACTTTTCTCTGCCGAACGAGTCGCCGGCATCGCCGTTACGGTCTTGCTCGTCGGACGCGAACTCACGTCTTTCTAGCTCGAGCGCGGAATTGGATTTAGTGCCGGAACCGCCGCCCAGGGGCGCAGGAAGTATCCTCATCAATCCGCCGCCTTTACCGCCGAAGAAACAGGGGGCTCGAGGAGGCACCAGACCACCGCCTAGACCGCCACACACGGAGGGACATTTCCAATACGATTTCCCACCACGCGAGGCCTCGCCGTCACCCACCAAGATTGCTAGGGATAAAAACAAAAGCCCGCCGAGAGATACGAAGGGTCATCAGTTCGACGACAATTTCAGCCCGCCTCCGCATATATCCGGCAGATCGGATTTCACGACCACTGCCTCCTTCGAGGATTCCTTTAGCTCGATGATATCATCTACGTCGTCATTGTCATCCGTGCCCTTTACCAGCAGCAGTACCGTCCCGGACGCGGACTCCAAAAAGACGAAACCGCCGCTCGACATCACGCTCAGTCAGCTGACGTCGTCGTGGACGAATCTAGATGAGTTAGCCTCCAGTCTCGGCATGACGGTCCAGCAGCTGACGAGTCTAACTTTGACGCAGCTCACGCAATGCTTGGCGACTCTATCGACGAAGGAAACCGCTATCAGTGACGTGGAGGAAACTACCATTCCGCCAATGACGACAACGTCGACGACGATGAAGGAGCAAACGGTTGTATCGTCAAAACTTACGATCTCGTCGCTGTCGTCGCTGGCAAGACCGTCCGAGACGACAATCGGATCGAATTCAATCTCGTCCGTATGCTCGGAGACTTTCAAAGCTAATTACGAATCGGAAACAAAACAGGATCCTACGTACGACAAGTATGCAGTCTTTCGAGAATTGCTGGAGATGGAACAGATGGAACAGAACGCGAAGTTCGAAGAGGCAACTGAGAAGGAAGAAGGGCTTAATGAAAGCAGACGAGAATCCGACACAGCGGAGAATCAGCCGGAAATTCAGATCGGCGAGGGTAGTTCGAATTCTTTGGCTTCGTTGGTGAATTTGACCGTCAAGCTACCGGTCAAGAGCGAAAATTTGTTAAAAGAAGGAACCGCGACAAAGTCGAACGAAACAATGACTACCTCTCTCGCGAATTTAACGACGGAGAGGGAAAAGTCAAGGGAAATGGAGGATAAAGAAGTCGAGAAAGAAGGCGACATAATGGTAGAAGCAGATGTCACATCCGATTCATCCACGGTCCAGCAGACAGAGATAGACAGAGACGAGGATGATACAGAGAAGACGCAGACTTTCATGGAGGCGGAGGAGAAGGCAGATAATTCTGAAAGAGGAAGCGATGCCAATGGCACCTCGTCTGACAAGGTTGGCTCTGACATTCTCAACGATGAGACGAATGGTTCATCCATGGCCGAGAGATCCTCGACAGAAGTGAAATCCTCGATCTCGACGTCGAGCGACAGATACGCTGCCCTGCGGGAAATCATCGGCGAGCCGGAGCCGGTGCCGATCAAGAAAGACGACGAGGAGATAATAAGTTCCGCCCGAGCATCGCCAGTGGTGCAATCTCAGCAACAGATCCAGCAATCGAGAAGTCTGGCTGAGGTGGAATTGTTGAATTTGTTCTCCGACAACCTGCCGCCACCATCCAGCCCGAATATCTCGGTTAAGAAGGATTCGGAGGATCTCAAGGCCGTAGCGATGGACATCTTCGAGGAGATCAAGATGTTGAACACCGGCACGCATCGCGCCAAGGAGACCAAACCACTGGCTTCGTCCTCGGGCTTTGAAGATATGTTTTGCCCATTTGCGGAGACGTCGCGATCGGACAAAGATGACAGCAAGGATGACGGCAATTGGGCCAAGTTCGACACGGGTGTCTTCGGCTCGTCCGACAAGTCTTCGTGCGAGGGGCAGCGGTCGATAGGCGGCACTTCGCCATGGTCACCGGACGGTAAAGATTTCCACAGAGAGATTCCGTTCAAGGGAAGCGGCGGTTACCGACACTCGGGGGACAGCGACAACGAATGGAAGGACGAGGAGGAGAGCGAGGAGAGCAACGGCAGGATACGTGGGGACGGCAGGTACTGGTCCAGTTTCCGGCATCCGCGATTCGAAGCGCCCAGTTTCGAGGACAGGTCGTTTTACGAGGATGCCGACAAGCGGGATCGCAGCTTCCGCGACAAGATGGGCAGAAAGTCACGCGGTGCACCATGGGCCAAGGGTGGCAGCGCCCATCGACCGCGCGATCCCTCGCCCTGGCACGAGGAAGGTCAATGGGAAGACGAAGGTCCGCGACGGTATCCGCATCGGAAAGTGCAGCCCTACAAGGACGAGGAGGATCAATACGAGGCGCACTGGAAGTGCCGACCGAAGCCGCTGCCACCGCAACGATGTAATTGGAGCCACGATGTTCACGGTTCGTACTACGACGACGAGCGTAAGCGGAAACTGATGCTGTGGAACGAGGAAGACCGTTTCGGCAGTAGTCAGGAGAGCATGGGCTATGACGAGGAGGATCGATGGAGCAGAAGAAGATACGAGAGAAGACGATGGGAGGAAGATAACAGATTCTGGGGTAGAAGAGGACCCCCGGATGCCGATTATTCTATGAGAGACGCGTACTACTATTATCGCGATAGCAGAGAGAGACCTCACGACTACCCGTCCTGGGAGGAGGAGTACGGTGCGGAACGTCCGGGCGACGACTCGCCCAGATATAATCTGGCAGGTAGGAAGAGACATTGGCCGAAGAGACCCAACAGCGCGAACGACGGCCGTAACAGCGAGATGATTTATGCGGATCCGCGCAAGTTCGGTGCCTCCAGATCCGAATGCAGCGACAACGACTCCGATCCCTACCTACGATCCTCTCAACGCTCCAGAAGTCGCGAGAGTTATTGGGGCAGCGATCAGGAGTACGACAGCTGGGTGGAGCGACCATACTGGTCCGAGGGTCCCGACTCAAAAAGTGAAACGATGCACCGCAAGCGAATAGCCAGGCACAAGACTCGACAGGTGCAGAAGACGCAGAGTCCGTTCGAAGACGATTTCGCGCAGACCGTCGAGCATCTGGAAGCGTCCGGTCCGAGCGGCGCGGTAGAGCCGCTAGCACCGGTAGACGCACGTATACGACCGGATGCGGCTGATCAGAAGCGGGAACTACCGCCCGTGAGTCCTTCATCTGGCATCAGAGGCCCCAAGGATCATCCCAGGCGAGATATCTCCGTGCGGGAATATAGTAAACGGTCAAGTTACTTCGAAGATGACCTTACTCCCACGGCGAGCGCATCCAGCGACGCGTCTGATCGACAGAGGTTGTCGTCCGAACTTAAAGCCACGCCGGAGGAGCTGCCGTGCGATACCAAGGATCCTCAGCAGCCCAGCGACGGCTTTGCCTCCGAGGACAGCGGCCGCGATTCCTTCTTCAACGGCGATATGAGGTTCGACGACGACGCCTTCGTCTTCAAGTCCGAGCTGGAAGACAACGTGCCGGACCATCGCGCCACTACGTTGCCGCTGAAGAATTCCAGGCAGGGAAAATACGGTCCGGGGAATAACAATAACAATAACAAAACGGCTAGAGGTGATCAGTACATCCGGAAATCGGAGTCGGTGAATATCTTCGCGAGGGAGAACGACCCGTTCGACGGCGACGATTTCTTCAACTGACCCGTCAGGCGCACGACGACAGTAAGAGTCGCCAAAATGCCGCGCTGAATTCAGTGACACTGATGTGGACTAGATAATTGAGAACTTGGATAAATAAAAGAGGGAGGAAGTAGAGAGGAGAACAAAGGGACGGTTTTCATTGCACACTCGGAAAACGTCGGCGGATCGTGAGAAACGGTGGGATCCACGCTACAACGACACTTAGTTCTCCTCTAGTCGGAACTAGGCTATAGCAATTTTAACGTAGCAAAATTGAAGGAAGAACTTTGAATGCGAACATATCGGAAAAAATTGTTGTCCGTAGCGATTTTTATCGCGCTTCTCTCGCGTAACGAAATCCAATTCTTTTCAAAATCTGTACTTGTCCGACCGAGAGAGCGCAATTCTTCGTTACGCAACTAAAAAGATTTTTTTTATCTTATATTAATTTACCACACACATCCCGTACTTCCTGATAGCTTTGATTTGTCCAAACCAAATAAGTTTGAATCGTCTTGAAAAAAGGCTAAAATACACTTGTCTAAAAGTTTTAATGATTTTTAATCTTTTGTTTGGAAATTCTGACAAAGGAATTTCAAAACACAACTATTCCACAAAGAAGCTAGTCATTATTCTAACTAATCTGTATATAATATTATTGGTGTATTAGAAATCGATTTTTGCCGAGAGAGAGAGAGAGAGAGAGGGAGAGAGAGAGAGAACAGCATGATTTGATATAGACATTGAAAAAATTTTTTTATGTTCACGTAAATATANTATAGACATTGAAAAAATTTTTTTATGTTCACGTAAATATATTTATATACAAATATATTTATTTTAACATCATTTTCTTGATTTAAAAAATATTTCCTAAGTTTAAAAATAAATTATTTTATATTAGCTAATATTTATTTAAATCAAGAAAATGATGTTAAAATAATTGTTAAAAATCGTTTGACGTATTTATTTATATATTCAATTATGTATTTATTTAATCGCCGTTTTGTTGCATAAGTTTGCGAATGTGCAGTTTAGCACTATCTGTTTAACTGAAACAAGATTCTAGTCACGTATGCGTAACCGTTGCATTTGGGAGCTTCGAAAAAGGAGAAACTGTTAGCGCGCGTTTTGGGGAGTAATCAAAACATGATTTTTATACATTTTTAACTAGCACGAATAAATTACTTTGCATTAGGCGTTCATACGTCGTCGTCGACGATGAGGATTCTTCTGTAAGCTCCCCTCCGATTTGCCGTTCGGTTACGCTGCTGATAAATTGCTCTCACGCGTGAGAGATACGAAGGGCGGTAGAATTATTTACACAGACGAGATTATTGCCTTATGTTCGTCGTATCTTTAATGTCCTAGTGCGCGAAATTGGTTCGGGTACGAAAAGACTGCGTATTATTTGCTGTACATAAAGTTGAATTGTGGAAAGGAAAGCTTTGAAAAATATAAACTGAACTATCTCTTATCTTGTAACTTTTCAATATTACTAATTATTTTGTTGTAAACAAAAATAAATATAATGTTCGGAGAATAATGTAATTCCAAGTCACATCTAACTAAACTCAACAGTTAATCATAAAATATTTTTATGAGGAGGTGACTCTCTTGAAAATTCCAAACAATATTGTCCAACATATATTTTGCAATTTCACTCTATTAATACACAGAAGATTAGTTTCAATGGCTTAAATTTACATTATTCTCAATGCTAGAAATTGCATTTTCACGAAAGCAAGGAAGGCATTTAAAAAGAAGGACAAATAAGAATTTTTTTACTTCAAGCTATAAATAATGTGCGCCACTGCATTTTTTCTGTCTAACATCCGATCTTACATACAAGAGTTTATCGATTTACCGCAAATTCTCCGCTAATGTACTTGCATGATTTACGTTGACGAGTATGTTTATGCTATAAACCACCGTATTACAACGATCACGCCGACATTTTACACACTGTATGTACTTATGTAATAATAGTAGTAAATTATTTATCACTCGTTTAATGGTTACTCGACACTGTATTGCGAGTATGCGTCAGAAATGATAACGACAATACCGCTTCAATGGCAATTCGATTCCTTGACTCCCCCTCCCCCCCAAAAGATTTGTTAATACGGCTGATGATCAATTATACATAATCATGCAAATTTATCTCACTGTTTTTACATACGATTACTTAAGGGAATCTGTGTAGATACAACTTCGCGCAAGACTGCGGCGATTGACGATAAGAAAAAATCAGCAACTGTATAAAGTGAAAAGAATATATGTCGGTGACACACATCTTCAGCACTCTGGACGAGATTAATTATGATGACGATTATTTAAAGATTTCAACGAGCAGTGTAAAAGCTTTCCCACTGGGAATTGCTCTTAGAAAAGAATTATGAATCCCTCAAATATTTATTTTTCTACCTCTGAACTTAAATAGAAGAATTGCTCTTTCGCGATATTAACTTGTAGAATGAATAAAGATTGTTTTATTTTCGTATCTCGAAGAAAAAATAGATCTGATTTTTAGAGTAGACTTGATTTTTAGAAAGAATCTTTTAACAATAAATGAATAAAATCGATGTGCATGATGGTTATTTTCGCGAGAAGAACTCAGCATTCCTTATTTCATTTTTCATCTAGCAAAGATGAAATAAACTTTTGCTGTACTTCAAATTATTTTGTAGTATTTTGATTATGTCAAGAGCAGATGAACAAGATAAAACAATGTAAGTATACAACTATGATTTTAACTTTTACTGAAATATAAAACTGATAAAATCACATTCTCTTTTATTATGACTCTGCTTTTCGATTAGAAAAAGAAATCTTAGCAAGAATAATGTTTATCTTTATGTAACATCATCACTGAGAAAAAAGTTATAAATTTGACTAAATTTTTCAATTAAATTTGATTAAATTTTTTCAAATTCAAGTATTTATGTATTTGACTTATTTCACCAATATAGATTAACTATAATCTCGGTTTAATTTATTCTTCATCCTTTTCTAGTTCTAAAAATTAGAAAAAGATAAAGAGTAAGTTAAACTGAGATCAAAGTTAATCTACATGGAAGTAGACATTAAATACATACTAAAATACTTGAACTTCAATATAAGCATTTATATATTTAACTTAACTACACAAATACTTGGACTGAAGAAATTCAAGTTGAAAAATTTAATCAAGTCAACAACTTGTTTCTCAATGTAGTTAAATTAATATTCAACAATATTTAAGCAAAAGATTAATTAATATCAAAAAAGTCAATCTAATCAGTCAATCAACATATATTAAATTATACTATAATACTTAAAAAATTGAGATATAACAATTTTTTTAATAAAAAAAAAAATTAATTTTATTAAAAGAAGTTTTTGGAATGACAAAATACGAATTTGACCCAAGATTCTCATTGTACATGTAACATGTGCATACTATCATATGCTATCTCTAGCTTGTCATCGTTTTTTCTATTTGTATCTTCCGAAACATTTGGCTAATAAAAATATATAAAAATAAAAGTCTCGATAATTCCGTGTCATCATAGAACTCGCAAGTCCTCAGCATGCATGTTATATACGCATCCTATTCTTATGAGATTCTTCAGCAAGGCTCTTTTCGGCGTTTAACAAAAGCAAAGTGACAAATAAGCGCCGAGTCGTCGGGGTGGCGTCATCGTGCTCAGGCCGTACAATCGGTACGGCATGTCCCTCGGCCTTGCGTGTGTACGCCACCCCGTTCCTTGATTTTGGCCGCGCACAATGCACAATAAAAGAGCATTAGGATCGCCGGCTTTGTCGAGAGAGAGCGGCTGCACGACTTCTCTCGCAACAATGGCGCGGCCTCCACTCGGCCGCGGTGCTCGAAACACCTGGCAAACAAGGAAACAATGCGCCGCACGAGCCGCACTTCGACGGGATTTCGCGCATTTGGGGGTGCGCGCACGCTAACAAATTATCCTCCCTCCGTCCGACCGTCTCTGCCATCCCCATGGCTCACTCCCGACTGTTACCGCATCTTTCTTGTGCTCTCCATCTTCTTTCCGCCTCCCCTCGACGCTCTATCGCGAGTTTTGGAATTGTGAATCGCGTGATTTCGTGCAAAAATTTTTCAAGCTCTTTACAGCCACAGAAAAACATTCATTACACGTTGCATATTTAACTGCATCTGATTTAGAACAGCAGGAAAAGTTTTCAGTTTTTAATGTTACATTTAGTTTTATTAACTAATTAATAATACTTAGAGGAGAAGAGGGTATTATGGCTACTGTGGACATTGTGGCTACCACCATTGGAGATAATATATAAAATATATCTTTAAATATATTTCTCCATGTAAGGTTGTTGAGACAACCAAGCACTTTGTTAAGTATTTATAAAATTACATATTTTAATGTTAGAGGGTATTATGGCTACTGTGGACATTATGGCTACCATTATTATCTCCAATGATGGTAGCCATAATGTCCACAGTAGCCATAATACCCTCTTTTCCTATAACATTTAAATATGTAATTTTATAAATACTTAACGAAGTGCCTGGTTGTCTCAACAACCTTACGTGGAGAAATATATTTGAAGATATATTTAATCAAATTAAATTCAGCATAAAAGGTATTTCAAGGTATTTTCTATGCTGACTATTCACCAGTCAGTGGCAGAAAAAAAAAACAAAAAGTAATTTTATCTAGCGTAGATAGACGCAAATCATATTGCTATGTATTTTGTATGGAAGGTGACGCACGAGCGAGCGGAAAGCTGTAGAAGAGGAATGAAAAAAGAAGAGAAAATCAACCCGCATGTACTCGTACGCACTCGAAAACGAAAAGTACTTTCGGGCATGCGGAGGCGGGAACCATAAAATGCACCGAGCGGCAGCGACGACGGCAGTGGCAGTGGTGCGCGCCCTTCTCGGCCAAATGCAACTCTGAAAAGCCACGAGAAATGTTTGTAATTGGGATCGTTCGCCCGTCGTGCTCTCCGGGCTCTACGCGTTCAAGAGAGAAACGGAGAAAGAGAGCGTGCCCCCTTTTTGTTCGAGTGCGCGCGGGTCCGCGTACGCTTTTGCGATACGCGTTTTATTTTGTTAAAGCGCCATACGTCCGGCGCATTGGGTAGCTCATAACGTAAGATGCTGCGTAAAAGAGTTTAATGGTGCTGTACTACTGTAAATAATTATTGAGTCGTAATTAAATATTGGAAAAAGACAGTCCTCTAAGAATGTTCAATAAACAAAATTAATAATAACAAAATAAAAAATACAAAAAAATAACGATATGATAATAATACAAAAGAAAATAAAGAATAGAGAGAATATTTTGATAAAAAAATGTTTCTTAAAATCTCAACTTTTCACATATAATTATTCACGAAAGATTAAATAACAATTACAATTACGATTAAATTAGAAAAGCTGAAAGTACAATTTTATTGTAAATTTTGTCTTAATAAATTGATATTGTAGCATTGAAACAAAGACTATCTTAAAACAAAAAGTTTTATTTAACACAAAAAATTAATCAGTGAGTTCTAATAACTTATTTATTTGCTTTCAAGTTAAAAATTCCTCAATTGAAATATTCATATAAATGTGATTCATATAAATTTTTTTCTTATTCTAAAAATTATTTACTGTTAAATTATTTTTATATTTAATTAATCAGATTTTATAATCTAAGAAAATAATCTAAATAGAGTCAAGCTCGTATTTGAATAACAATAAACATAGATAATTCGACGTTTAACGAGCAATATTATTTATTTCGACAAACATCTGACAATATCATTTAATTTTTCTGAATAAATTAAATGATATTGTTTAATTAAGTTTTATTATTGTTACGAAATAAATATTATTGCTCATTAAAGGCCGAATTATCTATGTTTATTGCTAAGAAAATAATTTAATTGTTTAATAATATTGTTAATTTATTTGTAAAATCATTATTTAAATGTAAAAAATGTAATAATACAAAATTATATATTGAAGATAATATGTACTATTTACTTAAAAGTAAATTTTACATGGTAGGACGAAAAAAATATACTTGGCGCGAACCGCTACCGCGTCTCTTGATTATTTAAACAAATGTTTGCATCAAAATATGATTTTAAGAAAATGTATTATTTTCATTAAAAAAACATTGTTCTCTCAGTGTGTTTTTATGCATTATAATATTATAATACTTTTCGTCTACAATCTTTCATGCTGCGATAATATAGTATTCTCATAAAGGAGCGATCACCGTTAATCCATCCATCAAGTATTTCCCACTTAACGACGACATCGTTAGCGTCGGGTGCGCCAACGTGTGTCTATCAATATTTCATAAGTCTTGAGTAAAAGCGGCGAGTGTTTACCGCGTCCTAAGCAACTAAGCGAATCCTCGATCTCGTTCGCCGGTTAGCCGTAAGTGTGCTCCCCGCCGACAAATTTGCATTGAATTGAATTTCAGATTCGGTCGCGCG
>QKQZ01040269.1:0-16054 GCA_003595255.1 Solenopsis fugax
TATATATAGAGATGAATTCTCCGATGTATGTGGCGAGATATAAAAGGAAAGTTTCATTCGGAAATTCGCACGCGTTGTCTCACATTAACGCAGTTGAGGATACGAGTGAGGAGGGTCATCCACATTAAGCGACTGACACATATCCGTATTAAACGGTTGGCTTTATAATCGTGTTGCAAATATGTACAATATATATATATTTTTTTCGATTTTTTTGAAAGAAATGAACGTGCAAATAAATAAATATCTAATTAAAATTAAATTGGTCAATAAGTGAGTCAAGTTCCAATGAAATGATATTACATGGTGATATTTTGAGAATGCTACATTACCTATATGCATTTTAAGTGCACTGTAGATTCAATGATTATCGACATTGAATCTGGTACATACACCTGTTCATTGCAACGAAGCGAATGAAAATAAATCACCTGTTGCAAGTGCACGCCCGTTTGTCGTCATCAACCTACTGCAATCGACATATCGATTAACCTTTTAACCGTCCGAATTGGTAATAGTTACACCAACTCGTTTCAACTCTACCGTTACCCATGAATGCACATAATTGCATTCACTATAAAGGCACGCGCTATTTGTTCATGAGTGTATATATGTATATATATATATATTTTTTTTTTTTTTTTCAAAGGAGAATAAGAGGAGTTGGCGAGTAAACGAGATTTCTAATAATGCAAATTTTCGAATCTTGTACGAGTTGACTTTTATCGATAAAATTATTTTTATTTGTTTGTTTTTATATTTCATGCTATTTACAACAATCTAATATTAAGAAAATTTTCTTTCAAAAGAAATATTCATTTGAATTGTGCGCTATATACAAATGTTAAATTCTGTTTAGAGAGATAGGAAAACGATGAAATTTTTCCGTTAATTTTTACACAAATAGATTTTTCGTGATAAAAATAAATATAAGAGACGCGTGATTCTTTATTATTCCTTTTATAGACACATAATTTGTTACGTATAGGCCGACATCTGATTTTATTGTCTCTTAATGCTGATGCAACAAATACTGGTCAGTCATACAATACGATGCGATTGAAAAATAAACCTGTCACTTGGCAGATCGGTCACTGATCACACGTTTAATTATTGTATTACTTGATCAGCATCTTATATTGCTCCTGGATAATCATGGATAGTTACACTACAACGAAACAAGAAAGCTATCCTAGATAAATTATTGTTTGGCAAAAGATTCGTGAAAAAGATTCGAAGCAAACTTGTGCATATATAACGGCAGTAGATATATACTCATACATACATGTATGTACGGGGAACCTGTTTCTCTCATGTAACATTTTATCAATTCGACCAAACAGATTACAACTTTCGCCGTATTGCCAACTCTAGAAATTTCTCGTATATACAAATTTATCTCATTATACCAATACCTCATTTTATTGCGTATGTTATGGACACTAGCGAAACAATTCTTTAGCATAAGAAATTAATACGAAAATTAATACGAAAATTAATATGCTCGGAATATAAACTCGTGATGAAAATTCATCTGTGACAAGATTTGTGGTAAAGATCTTCCAATTTTTAAATAGACATTAATAACTGTCATTTTTCAATATGAAATCTACCGCGAGTATAAAGTAGATTAAGTGCGCTTTCTTAATATTTTTAACTTTTAACATCTAATAGAAGAGTGATTGCGTGGTTACGTTACCGCCCACTCTTGACAAAATGTCAAAAATAGAAATGTAAAAGTAAATGGCAAAAATCGCTTATCGGTAGAAGTTAGAGATCGAGTCTAGAAAGTTGCTCTGTCATTTTGTTAGTCATGTTATAAATAAATCACGTCTAGATGTTTTATTCAACAAGCGTACAATCGATCTACTGTATATCGATTGCACGATTGTTTGTTTCGTATACGTATGTATATAATAGCTATACACAAATTTAGTATGAGATTTTTTTATTGCGTGACTTATTTTATGTTACCATCGTAAACGACGGATGTTATTATTGTTAATATTATTAACATAAATTTATCTTTCCAAGTTGTCATTAATGTCATTTAACGTCGCAGTGAAAATCACACATAGTAATTCCAATTTATAAAAAAATAAATAACTTTGTATACAAAACTATCTTTCCACAGAGATAAAAAGATATTACGCAATGATTCATCGAGAAAAATTATCAGATTGTTGAGAGATTTCTCCACTTGATCACATCAAACACAAGTTGTAAGATTAAAATCTCTAGAACCTTATCAGTAATATTGATTCTGAGGAGCGACCATGAAATTGTTGATAGCAAAAGTACATTAAACGATATAGGATCCGATTATCATTACAGCGATAAGAAAAATGTGCAATTTGTGAAACCTATGGAAATAGAACGCGCGCGACCAAAAAATCTATATCGACTAGAAAATTGTCAATTATATTTGGAAAACGCGTGACGAATTTACTAGAAATATTTCAACTTTTTTCCTGACTTTTTTTTAAGATTTTAAGCTAATGCTAACTTTTTAAATTTAACAAGTATAGAAAAGAATTGCCAATAAAAGCCGGCACAGAAAGAATTTGCAAATTAACTGACATAATTAAATATCATTGTAATTGATAAGGACAATTTTCTCAAACGTTGAAACGTATGTACATAAAAAACGCAGATCTTTTCAAAGTCTTGCATAACTTTTGTACACGCTATAATCGTGGAAATATGCAAATACGCGGGTGACGGAAATATAATATTCTTGCTAGTTAGCTAGTATCTTTATCACCACTACTATTACTACCGTTACCACTAGAGAGATATTACATAATATTACACGTTATGATCAAACATCGAGTCTACATCGATGAAACTATACTATCTTGTTCTCACCCAGGAACATTTTGGTAAACGAAAAAATTAATACATTACGTAAAATTGTGGCTACATAACGGCATTAGTTGGAAATTGAATTTAAACATTATTTTACTTTTTACTTTTACATCATAACTATTAACATTTTACCGATTTTAACGATTTATGTAATTTATATCATTACTTGATTTATAGAAATCTCTCTCTCTCTCTCTCTCTCTCTCACTCACTCTCACTCACTCGCTCGCTCTCATCTCTGACGATTAAATTTTCAAATTTAAATTTCTTAAAATATATTAATATACAATATAATATATTAACAATCCGCATTAAAACATGTGACATAGAAACCAATTCATTTGACTGACAATAATCGATTGTATTTTACACGCCATGCTCCAATAGCTCCGTATAAAAGTAATTTTTGTTATCGGCGTCGAATGAAATATCTTATTTAAGCACTATCTACAATAGATACTCGACAAAGAAATTCGCGACTGTCGATTCCTTCTATTTTATTTGTACGTTATAGAAACGTTCAATATGTAAGTATTGTATGAAAATCTTTATATCGCGTCGTATATACATCCTAACTAATTAGTACGTAGCTCTGTCGACTTTCCTCAAGGCCTTATAGCGAGTCAACACTTGCTTTCACTGAGTGCCTCAGGCTATGATTAAGCTTTAATTCGAATCAAGTGTCAGTCACCTTGGTGCGGCAAACGAAAAGAAGTGCGATATCCGATAGCCGCGGGAACGTTTATCGCGCTCGAACAAACGCCTTTCCATTATAGCTGGTGTTTTACGATTTTATCATTCCTGCGACTTCCGGGACGAGACTTGGAGAAAAGAAGCTTCCTTTCTCCAGAATACGGCAATGTTATTCAAGTTTAAAACAGCGTTCTAAGATACAAAAGGATTTAATAATGAGAAAATAAGGGAAAAGAAAATGAGCATCATCCATATATAAATATATAAATATATTTATGTATGGATGATGCTCATATGTTTTTATATAGCATACTTATATCTTGAATCAAAAAGAGATAAATTGATAATTACTTCGTATTTCTTTTATTATTGAATTTTGAATGAAAACAAAAGTAACACTTTGCTTCAGATTTTATTATATGCGATAAATTTTCTTCTTTTAAATTTTAATACGACACAAAACTTTCTACCATGACTGATGATGTTATAAAGAGATTTTGTGACATGGATCAATTTATTGTTATATATCACTATGAGAAAAAATATAGAGACGAGCGAGATGAAGCGTTTTTGAAAAATCCTCTTTTTTCTGTCTTTTTTTTAAGTATATGTCATTATCTCATTTTGTCGGACAACTTTTCTAATTTCATTCTTGTCACTGTTGCAGGCAGGACAAGGTGGTTTCGAGGATGTGCGACGATACGTCAAACAAGGAGGCGATTTTTGTAAAGAATTGGCATCGATTCTTCATGAAAGGTATTTGGACCTTTTCTTTCTATCATTCGTTATTTATGCGAGCACGATTTTCAATGAGAAAAATATATATGTTTCAGAGCCGAATTGGAAGCTACATATGCGAAAGGACTCAGTAAACTCAGTAGCAAGTTGACCAAAGCCTGCGCCAAGGATCAAGGTGATTGTCGGTATAAGTTTTATATCGTCGTATCTATCGCGTTGATATTCTCTACTCTAATCGATAATGATAATTGATACGTAATATAATTGCAATTATATATTGATTGAATTATACGTAAGAGGTTTGATGCAGACTCGAAATTGAATTAGAAGAGCAAAGAATCTTGCTCTCTCTCTCTCTCTCTCTCTTTCTCTTTCTCTCTTCCTCTCAGTCCATCGAGTCAGTTAGGTTCCAGTTAGGGGTTTATCTTTTCACTCTTTTCGAGTGAGGAAATATCGATGAGAGCTAGCTAGCGCGTGTTGCGTCGAGATACGCACAGGGCGCGGTGCGCGGTATCCTGCGTAGCAATATCATCTTTTCCAAGTAGCGAATCGTATACGATCTCACCTCTTTCGTAATGCAGGTGGTAACAGCAACGGAGGTGTGAACGAGGCATGGAGGTGTGTCGGCGAGGAGATGGAGGCTGCGGCGGAAGCCCACCGGCTATGGGGCATCGCGTTAAGCGAACAACTCGCCAAACCGCTCAGAGTAAGTCCAAGTCTAGAGAGATAATTATGCGTTTGCGAAGTTTGCGAAGTTTGCGATGATCGAAAAGACGTGAGAGAAAAAGGTACTGGACATGTGTAACTCTGCGCGCGCATAATTGCGCATCGAAACGGCAAAATTGAAAAATATATTGAAAATGTATCCTCGCGCGTGATACATATACATATATCTACATATAAGATGTAAAGCCGGTGAAATAAAAGTTGAAAGCATAACATGCAGACTCGATGTCGGAGAAATGAAAGAGACTAGGGGCGATCTCGCATATTATATAGGTACATATTATTATAGGTGGGCGTAGCGGAGACGCAGGGCCGATCAAGGAAGAGCATCGAAAACTCGGTAGACAAGGCGTCCAAGTCGCTTCAAGAATGGCGCGGAATAGCGGCGAAGAGTAAAAAGCAGAGCTTCGCGTGCGCACGCGAGAACGAGAGGCTGCAGGACCTGGCGCGGCTGCAAACCATTAGTCAAAGCCAGCAAAGCAACAACAGATCGTCGTCGTCGTCTTCGTCGAGTCATCATCATCACATCATGACAGAGAAGGAAGCGAGCAAACTGGAGACTAGACGGAGGAAGGCCGAGGACTCGTCACGCCGAGCGGACACCGAATTCTACACGGTCAGCGTGAGAGCTGAGAGGGCCAGACTGGAGTACGAAAACACGATGAGAAAGGGCGCCAAACAGATGCAACTGCTCGAGGAGGAGCGTCTGAGCGCCCTCAAGGATCTCGCCAACGTCTACTTGACGCATTTACAGACGCTCGCGCCGCGACTGCAGCAAGTAAGTAATATATGTATAATGTACATATAATCACCATCACCAATCGCTTACCTTTTACATTACAATTAGGAAAGCTTCAATTCTTTATTCATTTCATATTCTTCCATTTTCTCTTCTCTTCGCAGAACACCGATCGCTTGCTAACGCCCGTGCGCAGCTGCAATGTGTCGCAGGATCTAGAGATTTTGAAAAATCTCGTACGCCGAATGGACGATCACGATGTGACGAACGCGGAACAGTTATTGCCGGATTTCTACGCCGAGCACGTCACTCTGGCGATGAACCGCGAGCGGCGAAAGCAGGCGTTGGTCAGGGTGCTGCATCTGATAAGGCAAGATCTTGAGAGAGAAAGACGAGGTAGAGAAGGACTGGAAACATTACATCGAGCCTTTGTCAAGACTCCGGCGTTTGCGGCGGACGAGAGTACGCAGAACGTGACGGACAAGCTGCATCATGTATGCTGCATTTTCACCTAGCTAACACTCACCTAGTTAGCAATTGTACGATCACAACGTGACGATAATTGTCGCACATTTGCGTTCACAGATGCGTTCGATGTTGCTGTACTTGGAAGCGGCTAGATACAAAGTCGGCCGTACGCTCGCTGAAGTAGAGGGTAGCAAACGAACCGAACATCCCTTGTCGGAGCATATCTTAGTCTCGAGAGACAAACAGGGTTTGCAGCAAAGTGTTCTCAAGGTACGTACATAAGTAGCGTACTAGAGATAATCATCTGTAAACCGACCTCGTTGCCGAGCGCCGAGCGCATGGCAAGCTAAATTAATATCCGACCAACATTCTACACGGCAAAAATACAACTTTATCTGACCTAAATTTTAACTCTTAAACACATTCGATCCGGAGAATTACGTTAACACATTTCTTGTCTGGTTGACCCTACTCAACTTTGAGAAACTAAACTTTGATTCTAATCAATATTTTTCAACAATCCTTTTTTTTCTTTTTTTTTTTTTTTTAATGAAAGTTTAAAATCTCATAAATGTGACTGCATAATCGGCATTGCCGAAAAATAATTTATTGTGAAGTTATAAAGAAAAAACCACTGTAATAGTAAGCGAAAATGAAAAATTGTTCAAGAATTCACTTTTTCTTTAAAAAATCACATCTTTGCAACAAAAAAACTTTTAAGGACTTTAAAATACATTGTTTCAAAGTTAGAGAATCATTGTTAAGTCATAACTTTGCTGTCGTGCCGTTCAAACTCTAGTTGAGTTTCAAATCAAAAAAGTTGATAAACTATATCAATCGAAAGAGAAGATTTCAAACTCTTTTTACACCCTAGTCCGAACATCCTATCTCATTCCGTGTTCGCACAACAAGCGATCGAAATTTTATAAGGGGTCTTCCAGACCCACTAATGTGTGTAAGAGTTGATATACAAAATCTCTTTCTCTCTCTCTCTATCACACGCATACACACACACACACACACACACACACACACACACACACACACACAAATAAAGATTGTGTATTCTCTCTCCTTGCAGATTCCTTCTTGGGCAAAGAACGAATCTTTTGAGATTCAAGACAGTGATGACGAACTCGAGATGCGACTGACCAAGGATCAAGAGCCCGAGACTCGCGATTGGGCTGATCGAACCGCTGGTGACGGCAATTCGGAGAATCCACCAGACGAGGACGATTTCAGCGATTTCGATGAGTTTAGCAGTCACTCGGAAGACAACAATAATCAGATTGATAGTACGGAAGTAGTGACGGCCAAGACTGAATGCGCAGAGCAGTGTCGAGCGATCTATCAATACTCGGCGAATCTGAACGACGAGCTTAGTCTTAGTCCGGGAGACCTGATAACCGTCCATCAAAAGCAGCCAGATGGCTGGTGGATAGGCGAGTGTAGAGGCCGTACTGGTATATTTCCCGCCACTTACGTCCAAGTCATTCATTAATAATGCGTATTATATTATCGATTTCATATTGTATTATCGATATGTGCATGTACATAGAGTACAAGTATCTTCTTACAAGAGCTTCCATCTGACTTGATTAAATAAGATAAGAGTTTTATTATGTGCCAATAATGTTAACGCATGTAACGACACGTACTTTATACGCACAAATCCAAGTTCTTTCGACCGCCAGCTCGCATAAAAATGACTTGGAGAATTAATACCAAATAGTAGTTACCACCATATTCGATCCACGTCTAGTGTCGATAAAATATTTCTGGCGGAAATATGTTAATCATGTTGTTACTATTTACGCTATATACGTCATTCTTACACTACTATATAATTAATACTTGTTTATGTGTACCGTTCTGAAAAAGATCGACCGAGTAACGACTTTGAGTATTTTTATTAATTCTGACAATGCATTTTAACTCATTGCATTAGCTATTCTTGTCAAGATATGCAGTATAGTATGTTTGAAAATTTAATTACTCAACTTTACTGAAAATTCAAGTTACTTCCCTAGCATGATTATGTTAATTGATATAAATCAATTGGTCTACTTATTTTCTTTTTTTTTCTATCATAATGGTTGTTTATTTGTACTTGATTTTATTCTTTAAAGCTAACCATTATATTTGTCTTGAAAACATTTTTTTTCAAACATGCTGCATATATATAATACATCGTATATCTCATTTTTAAAGCCAAGATTATCACACATATATGATAATTTTTTCTTTATAATTTATTGAAGATTTGTGAAAATAATAAGTTTAGCGAAAGCTCGAAATAACTGTTAAATTGTTTATACGCAAGAATAAAACGCGCATGCAAACAAATGTAAAAAAAATTAAATATGTGTGTGTGTGTGTATATATATATATATACACGTATACATACATACATACATGCATACATACAAATACATATATATAAAATTTGTATTATGCAAACAATCAACTGTAAATATCCAGACATAAGAAAATATTTAAGTATACTATCATAGTGCATATTTATTTAAAAATTAGTTATCCATAAATTTGCAATTTGTTAATCCTCCATGTGACCAAAATAATCCTGTTGCAGTTGCCTTTTTACTTCCTCTATAACATCAGTGCTATTGGCTATAACAAAATGATTATAACAAGATCGCGAGATAATTATTAAATGCAAATACCACAACTCACCGCAAAACGGACTGTTATTGGCTGTAGCCACGAAAAAACTTCCACGCTGATCATATCTTTCTGCTTTAATGCCCATCTCCGTGCAGATATCTCTATCGCATGGTTCTGCGATTATTTGTAAAAGATGCCTGTATGTCAAATTCCATTGGTGTGCCCAGAAACTGCAATTGCGCGCAGTAGCAGATTTCAAAGATTCCGTGAGATAGACATAAGAACGTCCATGGCTACATATCGCTCGTTGTATCTCTACAAGTGCAATATAATGAATTTTTTTTTACTTCCATTTCTTAAAACGAGCCAATAGTCGATTTACTAGTTGATTTACTAACCAGCTATTGGAATCCGTAAATAATTGAAATACGATGATTCCATTCTTATACAGCCAGGTTGAGTTTTACCGCCGTTTGGATAGAAATCAACGTGGCCTATATATTAAGATAACGATTAAAAAATTAAATAAGGTAAATAAGCGACATTGACTATCTCATGTTTATGTTTGATATTTTCATCGGTCCTAATCTCATTTATTATTGTTAAATAAGGAAGCTTTTCGGGAAGTACAATTCCAAAAAAATTAGGGAATACGAAGAAGGAGGAAAAAGTGCGTGTGATAAGCCGTGTAAATTAAGTTTCGGTCGAATAAGTAGTTACCTATAACTTCGGGCAAACCAAGACCCAGACTCGTGAGTAATCGGCCGTTTGTATGTATCACATCGACAAACGGTGCATCATTTTTATGTAAATGAACAGACGTGTCAGCTTTGCTGAAACATGGCTGTGCCGGATCTAGACCGGTAATTCTCGACACAGTCCATCTGTTTTGTCTTTTTTTCAACTCTTTTGCGGCGAATCCGCAAATGTGAGCACCGAGACTATGTCCTATTAGATGTAAATGGCCCCAATTGATTACATCCGGTCCATCACGCGCGTTATTGATCGTAGCGTTTGTTATGTGTTCTATAAATCTTGGTAAACAATTGGTTGAAATTAGAAAAAAGTAGAGACTACTATAGTGTATATAATCAAAAATATAATCGTTGGAAAAAAGGCAAAACTTTTTAAATCTTGTTTGAAAAAAATTATTATATCAACTTTTATCATACGCACTTTGATACTTGATATCCCACTATTCTGGTGTTGACCGCTGCTTTATAATAATTCCACGTATTACCGCCAGCACTCCAATCTATTATCACGACGTTAACGTCATCCTGTGAATTGTGAATCACACAATAGCAGAAAAAAAGAGCGACTACTTGCAAAACGACATAATGCGATCGATGGATTTATTATACCCATTCCAGTAATGCTTCTTCCATATCCCTGATCCATGTCTCCTGGCCATGCGACAGGAAACCGTGTACTATGATCACCGTCCTGCGTTCTATCTTAAAGTCTGTCCATTCTAAACCAAATTGTTCGCCAAGCACCACGTGCACACGGTGCGGTTGTTTTCTAGAGGACAAAAGAAATTGCACGTCCAAGGCGTTACTTCCATTAGGCTTACTTTTAAAGAACGATTCCAGAGTCGCCGCGATTGTCTCTCCCAGTCCGAAGCAGTCCACTACTTGAGACTCTCTATTACTTGTCGCCGCTTGCGACCAGTCGTTGTACTCGCTCGAGTTGCCACGGGTAGACAATGTGTAAGTAAAATTCATCAAGGTAGTCTCATTAAATAAAGGCATAGTTTTTGCAATGAGCGTCGTTTTATTCCGAGCACTTTCAAAAAACTGAGTTACATTCGTCGTATCCGGATGCCATAACCGAAAACACTCCCCGATAGAGAAATGGTACAAAATGACAAACGTGAGAGTAATAGACACCATCGTCGTGTGCGCTACAACATTGGCATTTACGTCGACCTTAACATACATATATATGTATACTATATATATACACACACACAATACTCGATCATCACATTTGGATAGATAAACCACAACGACTCACTTGTGCTTAATCAGGAAATTTCTAAACAAACAACTTTTTTTTACTCTTGTTACGGTCAAAGCAAAGTTACGATTAAGTAAAGAGGAATTGACTTCCCCGATAATATGAGTTGTATTATATCGATAATCTTGGTAACTTTTGATCCATTTAGAAAAAAATCATTCCTTTTTATTTTAATCTTTACAGGATAGAAAATTACTATAGTGGCGCTGAAACAGTGTCATTCAGTCATTAAGACAAGGAATACAATGAATTATGTAATTATTAAACATTGTATAATTTATTGTATTCCTTATCTTGAAATATGACACTTCAACGTCACTATAAATGATTTCTCATCTCGTAAAAGTTGATAAAGCAAGAGAAAGAAGAGGAATAATTAAAATTTTTCAATTTTAATCACACATTATTTTTTATAGAATTTCTCTCTGTGTCCTATTAATTAAAATTGATGAAAATATTTTCAAAATAGATATGAATATACGAACGTAATTATTATATGAATTTTATGGAAATCTCTTTTCGTGATTTTCACATAAAAATAAACAACAATTATATTTATACATATATGTTTACACAATATGTTTTTACAAATGTACAGATCGTACATCTGTATATATGTAATCATTAAGGAAAGAAAAAAAAATGAAATGAGCGAATCAATAATTTTATAGTCTCTAGACACTACATCATACCACATACACACGTACACACGTACACACGTACACACGCACGCACGCACGCACACTTAGATTGGTAGATTATTTTCAAATATATCTTTCATTTTTAGAAAACATAGGAAAATTCCATTGAAAATTCATAAAGTAAAAGCTGATATTAAGTATTGGCCTAAATCCAGAAACAGTATTTCTATAAATAGTATATATTTCTACATACAGTTCCTATTGCCAGGATTTTTCTCCTTACTGAAGATAATTTTTTATCAGATCATATATTAAATTTCTGCTTCTTCCATTTCTTCTGGTATTTCTCCTTCTTCTTTTGCTGAAATTAAAATGAAATTTCTCACATAAAAATATTTTAGATATGAACTATTCACGAAAAATTGAAACAATATTTATTTACTCGAGGTTGCAGAAACTGTGTTTGATTTGCACCACTTTGCGTACTGCCACCTTGGAAGCTGCTAAAGTCTACTGATTTGTAATCAAATTTTTCGGATGGTAACATACCCTGCTTCTTCAGCAGTTTCTCGTTCACTTTTTTATCGCCTTTTTTCCTAACCCTTTTGTTGAATTAAGAAGTGCTTTTGTTATTTTTTTATGAATGTATGTAACATTTTCTTTTCTGGAACATATACACCTTACCTTATCGATTTAACAGTTTCAAAATTGTTATCATCTTGAATTTGCGCGATACTCTTTTGCACCTTCCGTTCTTCGATCGCTTCCTGTGCTTCCCGTTTTGCTTTTTTAGACACATGTACATTTCCAGCATCCAAATATGATGTTGATGTCATCATCATTGGAAAGTCGTCATTGCCGTCGTCTTTTTTCCGATTCTTATTTCCACTATCAAATTCTCTCCTCCTTTTTCCGCCCTGCATTTGACTTAGAATTAACTGCTTAGAATTTTTCTTTTTGGGCGGAATCTCCACTTGTTTATTTGTTTGAGACACTTGTTGAAAGTGTTGATAAACTCTGTTTTTACTCTCGTTAATCTCAACTTCGTTTACATATTCGTCCTGAATTTTTACAGTCAAATTCCCTTTTTCTTGTTCTTTAGCCTCTTTCTTTTGCTGTTGCTCTCGTTGTTTCGCTTCCTCATCCGCTACCATTGGTATGACACACTTGTATCTCATAAATGGACTTATAAATATAGTTATTTTTTTCTCCTCTCTCTTATCGCCTTGTGTTTCTTCGCCCTAAAAAGAAAAAGAGAAAAAGAAATGTTGAGAACAACCATTTCCTATACATAATTATCTTATATAATAGTATCATTCACCTCTGATGTAATTGGTGCATCGAATATCGTTACAGTATGTTTCACCATTTGACACTTGTTTGCCTCCAACAGTCCTGGTATGACATCCTTATCCAAAAGACATGGCAAGTCCGCTCTCGCTTCTGTGCCGCTCGGGATATCGTGCGGTATGTATAAGGACGCCCCGGTGTCCACCACCGTGTAATTTTGTTGCGTCAGTCTCTGCCGAATATCCTGCTCAGGAATGAATTTTACAAGTGGCTGTTCCCTAGCCTTCAGCACTATCTTGTGTATTCTCAATGAGTTTTGTCTCACTAACGGCGGAATAGGATTACAACACGCTAGAATACCCTGCACCTCGCGTGGTAGGGTCTCGGCTATATTGAGCATCATGTGTTTCGGTAAGACATAGTCGATGCTATCATCCTCCTCCCTCGCGATGAGATCTCGCCATCTGTGCAATTCCACGAGTGCATACATCTGTTTATTGTTGAACGACTTCCGACTCTTTCTGTACAAGTCGATACAACTTTCCTCTGTCCAATTTGATTTCACGTACGTGCGCTTACAAATTTCGGTGCTTTGATCGTATACAGCCTTCAAGATATTGCTCTTGCCATTAGCCGCGTCAATCAACTCGTTGTTCAGCATGTCCTTTATGTAAAGCAGATAATGTGTATCTTCTCTCGCGTATCTCATCAGTTCTAAAGGTAAAGGCCTTATACGCCAGTCGGCCAATTGAAACTGTTTATTGAGATCTATATCGCAATATTTCTTTATCAGATGAGCCAAACTGAGGTAGGGTAGGTTGAGCTGTTTCGCCGCTTGATGAGTGTCAAACATGTTTACTACATACAGGGACAAGTCTCTTTGCAGCCACAAAATATCCATGTCTGCACCATGAAAGACCTTGAGGATCGAAGATTTTGTAAAAATTTCATTGAGTTGATGTAATTCTGATCGCAGAGTCAAAGTATCAATTAAATAATCAGTTGTTATCGTTGATATTTGCATTAGGCAAGTTATGCCTTGAAACGTTCTATAAGAGTGATGTTCCAAGTCGACAGCTATTTCCTTATGATTTCTCAGGTCCTCTAGGAGAATTTTGATATCAGCTGGCTTGTCAATGAATACGAATCTGGTATCGTCCAACGACTTATACCTTACGCACATGCTCTTCTTCAGTTGAAATTCTGGTACTTGAAACTTATCTAGTTCAAATTCATAAGGGTGATTAAAGACCTCGCCGTGTTCACCTTCTTTGACATACAGAGCCAATGGTTTTAGAGAGTTTGGTTTCTCCTTAATTCGAGGCATCCATGGCTTTGAACTATTGTCGATTTTATCCTTAAACATCAACTGTGGCCTTTGTACATTTTTCCCACCTAACAAACGTACTTTCTCCGAACCTTGGTTCGAGTTTTGGTCGGTATGATTAGTCCTTATATTCCAAGTGCCATTTACAACTGGTTTTGGCATTTGAGATACGACCAATTCTACCTGAGGATTTCGTAGAATACCACTTTCCTCGTCCATCAATATGTTCTGTAGCAAAGAACAAGAAAAAATTATTGAGAAATTCAATTTATAAACAAATTGAAATGTACATTATTCAATAATATTAGAGCAAAGACTGCAATTTGTATATAATAAATTAAATTATATATATTAAAATTGAGAAAAGCCCACAGGCTGTCGTAATAATTTCAATTTAAGACCTGTGTTTGAAACCAAAAACACAGTTTGAGAAAGTTAAAAGTTGTATGTAAAATCAAACAAGAAACATTTCATCACCAAGATGCTTGCTATGACCTTTCACGATTTTAATTGTGCATTATTGTAAGATGCTCACAGCTTGATCTAGCAGTTGGTCATTTGCTTCCAACAAAAGATCAAACTTTTCGTCACCATCTCGAGTTTGGATATTGCTAGAACCTCCTGCTATTTTTATTATGCTCTGCATCGTAGCCAGCATTCTTTCCATGTCTTTGTGTCTGGCATCGTTAAAGCTAGGAAAGCAAGTATAGTAATTGAAATTATCTCCAACAGGCAGATTATTAGCAGCTTTGATTCCAGTTCTCATCGCGTCAAACGCATCCTGAAATAAATAACATTTTTCATAAACAACCTCATCGTGGGAAAAGGGACGTCGACACGAACGCGTAAGCGCGTACCTGGAGGTAATCATCGAAAGTTGCGTATCCAGGAATATGGTGGGCCGGTGATTGAACCTTCTTTTCAGTTTCAATGTCATCATTTTGTGAGACGCTCGCCTCATTGTCCCAATCTTCAGCAAATTCCATTTTGCTACATGCGCGCGATTGTTTCACTACGTTGTTCTTCTCCCTCGCAACGACAGCAGAGATCCAGGGTGTTTCTTCGAGGTTATCCCAGGTTATCCTCGATCACGTTCAATCACGTTCAAAATCATGGACGTATTGGAAACAATGGAAACTGATTTTTTTTTTTTACATCTCTTATGGTAAGGATATGTGATGTCTGCAGTCGGAAAGTAATCTCTGATGGTAAAAATATAAGTGAGACTTTACAGACGGTAAGTCAACTCTTAAGATAACTCTTATATATAATAATTAATAATCCCAGAAAACATGCAAGTCTAAAAGACATCCAAAAGACGTCTTAAAAGAGAAACGTCTTTAAGACTTGACTAAAAGACGTCTCATAATCGAGGTAATTACGTAATTGTGCAGTTTCATTGTAAAAATAATATTTATTTTTAATATTTACTTAAAATTAATTTAAGATTTACTTAATATTAAACATTCATTTAAAATAACGAATTGGAGGAACATTTATTTTTCGTTCATTCAACATTAATTTTATATTTACTTAACATTAATTACTCATTCAAAATAACGATTCAACGGAAATATGTATTTAACATATATATTTAATATTAAATTTACATTGATTATTCATTTGAGACAATAATTAAGAGGAATATTTTATTTTGAACATACACTTAACATTAATTTAATATTTACTTAATATTAATTATTTAATTAAAATAAAGAATTGAAAAAACATTTATTTTACGTTTATTTAACATTAATTTAACATTTACTTAACATTAATTACTAATTCNAAGAATTGAAAAAACATTTATTTTACGTTTATTTAACATTAATTTAACATTTACTTAACATTAATTACTAATTCAAAATAATGATTAATAGAAATAGCTTTCAATATTTATTCAACATTAATATATTT
>QKQZ01040291.1:0-20791 GCA_003595255.1 Solenopsis fugax
CCCTTTGGCTCGCGCCGTAAAGTGCGACTAAAAAAGGCCCCGCTGTCCCTTCGAGCGTCGTGGATTTATCCCCCCGGTGCGGTGATCAGCGCGCCAGTACCGTCGGCGAAACGACGTTAAAATCGATCGAGCGTGGACACTGTCCACCTGACTGCTCGGCGACGTATAAATCAAAGCGCTCACGTGTTAATAAGAAGAGAAACTGCGGACGCAGCCTGACACCAAAGACCGGTATGCATCGGTGCGTGGCGGATTTGATAAAAGTATTAAATCAAAGCCCTTCTACGTACGTTCTATTATAATTCCACTATATTATGAAATTAATCCAACATATTTTTTTATTATCTAGATTTGGAAATTCCAATTCTCTCTCTTGCATTCCTCGTGTGTGCGTAATATAAATAGAACAATGTGGTTCCTTTTTTTCGTTGACGCGGGAGAGCCTTTCTGTATTTGTTCATATATTTTTTTATACAAATATGCTAATATTTAACGTACTATTTCATACATCTATCAATACGTTTTTGTTAAAAAATACAGTAAACGTAACTGTACACTTGTGATGAAATTTAATCGAGAATCGAAGGTACAAGGAATAAAATTTGCGATTATAGCACAATCATACTACTCGCATTACATTAGTACAAGTCGGGATCTCGAAATAGAAAAACGCGGGTAGCATCTACGGCCAAGATAAACGTCCGAAGTACTGGGGCGGTGAACGAAGTGTTCTCGAAAGAGTTCGCATGAAATTGAATTGATACGGTTTACAGTGCCAGCGGATAAGCGGATTCCCGCGGCCACGGTATCGTATCGATGTTAAAACAATGTTAAATCGCTCGAGTCTGACTTCGTCCGCTTGGCTGCTCATCGCAATCATCCTTTCCGGAACGCGAGAGGCCGTTGGCGAGGGGTGGCTCGAGGTAAGTGCCGGCCGCCCGGGAAAAAAGGGACGGAAAAATAGAGGGCCGCGAAGGAAAATTATATTTACCTTACGTGGAGCTCCTTTGAGACAATCTTCACGGTAGAAAGTAAAAGGGGGACGCGGCGCGGGCGAGAGCGAACGGCGCGCCAACGATTGAGGATAATATAATAATGCGCCGGAGTCATTTACGACGACTACGACTCGATGGGAACATTCTCGAGAGAATCACAACGGCTCACGGAGAGAACCAATCGGCCAAGTGTCATCGAATTGCAGCGGTACGGAGATTTGGATTTCCTTCGTGATCGACTGCTGACGCCGTGTGACGATCGATTCTGGCTTTAGTTGCCCCGTCGGGCGAGGGTAATGGTCTGTTAGCGGACAGGCGTAAGATCAAAAGTCGCGACCTTATCGATGACGAACACAATCCGTAAAAAGTAAAAAGGGAGCAACAGAAAACAAAGATATTTTTGAAACTGGTTGTTCTAACGCGGTCAGGCGACTCAATTGCAAATAATCATCCACAACAAATAAAAATTAAAAAAAATACTCTGCTATACCGTAGCTTATTCGTTTCACATCGCAAACTGGTACAAAATGATAACTGACATGAGTAGCACACAGATAGAATGCGACAGGAAATATGGTGCCAATAATTCGTACTGTAACGATGTTAACGTAAAATATAAAATAATATAAATTCTTTCGAAATAATTTACAAATATTACAAAAAAGAAATGCGAGAGGAAAGAAACCAGGGGGGTGTGAGGAAAGAGGACAAAGAACAGCGGAAGGAACGAGGAACAATATTGAGATAATCCTTTACTGTCAACATACCTGATCCCGTGTTTGTCGGAGACGCGTTTCAATGCCTCTCTTCATTACATTATTATGCGTACGCGTGAGGTACCATAGACATGGATTATGACGAGAATACGCGCGCCGCATTTTAAAGGGCCGTTAAAAAGTTCCGCGAGACTTATTCCAGCAGATTCTGATGAAAGTCATTAACATTTCCGTGTTTTTATTAGTTTAGCCAAAGTAATATTCTAACGCTATTGTTAGAGGCAATGCTTTCGCCTCTATTACATTGTTGGCTTATGAATTATTCTAATGTCTCTGCTTTACTATTTGTTTGTAGAGGATCAAATATATCGGCGTAGCAATTTTAAATTAAATCAAGTCAAATTAAATTTTCGTCTGTGATAATATTCCACAGCGGCGTTTGGGATGTGACGAAAATAACAATATAGTAATAACAATATCGATACAAAAGAAAACTTGAAATTATTTTGACTTACGAGCTAAATGAGAGTTTCGAGATCTGTAATAGGCGGTAACAGTTGCGACAATTATGGTGAAAAGAACGTGTTTGATTAGGTGCCTGGTTCTTTGCCGGTTTTTCCGTTTTACTGCTCGTGCGATACAATGTGATTATGACATTTAGGTTAATGACTCTGGCAATTTAATAACTCGTCGTATTACTCTCGTCCTACGTCCACTCTCTCCATCTCCGCGAGGTTACGATCGATCGCCGTCTGGCCAGCACTCTCCTCCGGCCTCACCCTTCCTACATGATACACGATGAAATTTCATCTCGGGCTTTACGCCATACTGCCAAATAGTACGATCCGACAACAAGTTTACGCATGGTTTTATAGCGCACGCTCGCTTGCCCGGGCTTGACCGGAAATATTCATCGACTTCGCGTGTCAAGCTGTCGAGCGACTTAGCGCAATCGATCTCGCAAAGTATATATTTTCCAAAGTAATCTTATAAAACGGCAAACAGATGTGATCGCTGATCTCGTCAAATGCAAAAGGGGATTCCAGGTGCAAAGCCCAGGCGCGGAAGCGCATTTTTGCATGAAACCATTAAGCAGATACTGCGAATTCCACGCGAGTAATTTCGCCGCGAGAGTAATTCCGCCGTTTTTATCACTCTCGGCGAACCCATTTTAGCTCGGGCATACAAATGGGCTACGTTCGATGGATTAATCGCGTGTCAGAAAGCGGCGTGACTTCAACGGTAAATTCGACTTCGCTGTTCGACTTCGACTTGGAAACTGATAAATGATATGTCATAGAATTATATGAAAATTTATGAACTGGCGGACGCTATGCGTCATTTGACCAAACGCCAAAGATTTCTGAGATATTTGCATATAAACGCAAAATCGGTAATACGAATTCAATATTATTGATATTTCATCACAAGAAGTTTGTTAACAAAATACATTAGAATAAATATTGTGCACTGAGAGAAATCGTTTGGTAAGATTAACCAAAGTTTGGTTGAATAGTGATCAAATGAATTTTGTAGTTACTGGTAAACCTTAGTTACATTTAACAAAACTTTTGTAATTTGTTGTATGAAAATAATTATTTGGTTAATGCTACAAATTGTTTGATCAAAATAACTATGTATTTAGTAATTATAACTATAAAATTCATTTGATCACTATTCAACCAAACTTTGGTTGATTTTACTAAACATTTCTCTCAGTGTGAAAGTTCTTTTGTAGTTTCTACATATATTACAATTTGTACATAATTTTCTTCTAATATACTTCTAGCATAAAATTCCATTAGTATAAAATTACAATATGCGAGTTGGATGTTGAGACTATTTTCTTTGTAGATATTGAAAAATTGAAAGACACACGCGCTGACGTTGACTTAAGTGGAAAGACTCATGGTATGTACAATATGATATTTCTCGAAAGTAGAAAATGCAGTTCCATGGAACCGTCAATCGATTGCCATGGACTTTCGACGCATTTTTTGCAATAAACGCAGCTTGCATCGCTCATTAGCGCTTTTGTGCGCGCTGCTGTTGTGAGCAACCCTTCCAATAGCCTTTTTGTGAAACGCGTATTTTTTTTCCTTTCTTTTTTTTCGCCATACAAGGGAGAGTGAGTGAATGAACGAGGAGTAGAAGCGCAGTGCGTTCCGCGGTACATATAATCTCGGAAGTATTTATTGTGTTACAAATCTCTCGATACGCTATTCGACGAACATCGCCGTCGCGCCATGCTTTTTCATAGCAAATATTGGTGAGAGGCAGCCCGAGAGAGACAGAGAGAAAGGAAAAGAGAAAGAAAGAGAGAGAGAGAGAGAAAGAGAGCGTCCGGTAATTTCGCCAGTATTTTGTATTTCATATCGGCGCGTTATTTCGCGAAACTAGCCAGCGCCGTGTTCGCGAAAGCCGGAGATTGCAAAATTCAAAGTGCTATCGCGGTACCTCTAATTTCGCGCTATTCCGCCCGCGCACACACGTATTCTAATCGTCGGTTTTCTCTTTCGCGTTTCTTTTTATGCTTCTCGTACGTTACGCCGCCCGCGGACAGCGAGCCGCGCCATTACCGTGGATTAAAGTGCTCTTCTCAAACCGATACGTAAAGTATGTAAGCTAATATTACGGCGTATAATATCATCATGATGTATGACCACGCCTGGCGGAGGAACATCTCGCTGAGGTGTCACCATCAGGAGAAATGTACTCGATTTTTTATTTTTTTTTATTTTTTATTTTTTTTTATACAGAATATTCGTACGCGCTTGAGAAGGAGATATTGTATATAGAGCGGGATATGGTTCACTTGTGCTGAGCTTGTTTTGTTATCATTCGTAAATAATACCGCGTACCATTATAAATTGCAGTCAAAAACAAACAGGCGCCGTTATCGATATTCATTTGTAATGTTTTATCATGATGCATAGACGTACTGCGCCGTGCATTATTTACAATCCAATTGCGCAAAAAACAACCGGCGAATTTCACCGATGAATAATTGGTGTGCTCGGCGCAATCGTCTCGATATCCGTCTCAGCCTCCTCGATAATATCCGCCACCGGCATTTGTGAGAGCACGACGACAATAAAAAGCGTGTGTCGCTAAAGCAGATCGATATAAACCGAGCGAAATAAGATCCAATGATCAGCCGCAGAACGGTCATGATAAATGCCGGCGGGCGAAACAAGAATTTCAATTTGCACCACGCACGTGACCAGGGTGCCGACTAACGAAAATTCCACATTTCCTCCACGGCTCTCCCTCGGCGTGGACAAACTCGCGACCAGTGGAACACGTACGTAATATCTGCGACTTCCGGTGTTTTTTACCGTCCCCCGGTGCTGTCCGCGAGTGAAAATTCAGAGATGACTTTCATTTATGATTCGCGCTTAACATTGTCATAATCTTCGTACACACTTGTCCGAACTCATCAGAGGTTGCCTACAATGTTTCTATTGAAGAGATGATAATATTGATTCAAACCAATTTGTAACGTTCTTGCTTTACAAGCTTCTACGTGCCAAAAAAAATGTATCAAATTTTTCGAATGGAAGCATTATGTCAAATAATGACTAAGGAAATTAAAAGAAATTTTATTTCTTCCACTAAGCTTAATACTGAAAATGATGCATATGTCGTAGGCAAATAGCTATTTTAGGAAAACAGTATCTGACTAGGCAAATGCTATCTGCCTCGTCAAATAGCTTAGAATTAAGAACACAAAAATTATATAATTTTTGTGTTTTTAAAGCAGGCATTTTGTGTTTTTAATTCTCTACTTTAAAAAACACAAAATGCCTGTTTTAAAAACACAAAAATTTTTGGGTTTTTAAAGCAGACATTTTGTGTTTTTAAATCTAAGCTATTTGACCAGGCAGTCAGGCAGATAGTATTTGCCTAGTCAGATACTATTTTCTTAAAAGAAGCTATTTGCCTACGACACATACACTAGTGTGTCCTATGCGACTCAGAGGAAAAAAAAAACAATGCCCAAAATTTTAGTTCTCGTGATTGAATCAATCTGAAACTGTTAACGGTTGCAAAATTTTTTAAGTACTTTTAATCACACAGATTTTGGAATGGATTCAAAAATGAAATCTTTTGAATATCAGAAATCAAATCGTTGATCCTTCATTTGTATTTTGAATTTGAAGAAAAGAAGTTGCATAATACTTCGACGAGTACGGCGAATAGTAAAGTCGTATTATATTCTTTCTAACAAGAGTCTTGTATCTTCAATTTGTGCGCCCGGCCATACTATGTACAATATAACTACTGAGAATAAAAATATATAATATATAAATGAATGTTATAAATAATACGGTAAATGGCACATATATTTTACATTTTAATTTCTATAATTAGAATCCTTTTGAAAGCAAGACACTATTAAAGATTTCAAATTTACATAATATTTTTTTGGCCAATAAGTTACCATCATTGTTATAGCTGCAATAATAAAATAATGATAAAAAATGAAATACAATACATATAAAAATAAAATAAAAATCATCTTCAGGAAGATAATGGTTGTAAGGATCTTATAACAGATAAGACGTTGACTTTAAAGGCAGTGCCAATTTGTGTCAAGTAAGATTTTTAAGATCGACCGGATTGTCGTCAAATGTCACGTATTTTGAAAAACTTGTTCTTCCGTTGCCGGATACGCTATAAAATAGACTATCGACGGCGTATCACGTTTGCGTGATAGGAAGGGTAGGATGAGGGTGGAGCGGCTTCCTATAAAATACCGACCCGACGTCGCTTCTTTTAGCCGCGGGGCTTTGTGGAAATACGAGATAATGAAAAAGCTCCCGCGGGATTCTATTTTGAAGGGAGGTCCGCGAGAGAGCGATCGATCCTACGAGCCCTTTAAACGGCCCGACTCCGGTCACCATTTCCGTCCAGCAGCGGAACAATGCGCCGCGATATGTCACGCGTTCCAAAGTGTCCTCGACGTGCCATTAATTGGAATTCAAATGGACATAAACATCTCCCATCGGTGACCACCGCCGGCAAGACACGGCATTCGTGAGTTCGACCACCTTCTCTCGAGGTTTCTAGTCTAATAGTCTGTCCGCAGGAAGTGTAACTTTGCTTAAAACAATCTTCTCAGCACATTGCGCTATAACCATTATATTTATCGTTGGCAAATGAGAAGAGTTGACAACATAAGGACTACTAGGAATGAAAATGTGTAATTTAAATAAAGAAACGTTATGAATAATATGTTAAATGCATTTAAAACTTTTTATAACGCCAAAATCTTTTTAAAAATAAAAGGCTATTAAAATTGTTAATTTTACATTTATACTTTTCAACATTACATGTCGACTCTTCAAATGCATATTTAATGTCAAGCAATAAATAATGTGTTAATGCTGAGCAAATTAAATTTCATATTTTTATTGCGTTTTTTATCTGATATTGACAAAAAAATTCCTTTTCTCCAAAGATAGAAATATCGAAAAGAAAGTGTGAGTTATGTTCGAATCTAACAGGCTTCAAGTAATATTAAATAAAACATTTACCTGTAATTCTAATCATTACTTTTAACTGTGTGTATACTCCATCAGAATAAAATTCATTCACGGTACAGTTATTATTAATCCAGATAAAGAGTCAAAATATTCGGACGTATTTCGAGATAACATGAAAATGGAATTTTACTTTTCGCTATTTGTAACTGACATAATTTTGAAGCATTAACTTATATAATTTACGACATCATAAAATAACATACTGTTATTATTGTACATCTTTTTAATTAAAACATTACACAGTGAGAGAGTAGTATCATTGTTCTTTTATCTTTCGCATTTTTAATTTATATTATTCCGAAATAAAATTTCAAACGCACTCGATATTTTGCTACTTTCATACAGCATATTATACAAGTATAGAATTACAGCTAGTGAGTGCATTAGGAGGATATGATCTTGATAGAGAGCGCAATCCGCGTATTTCGGTATGTTTCGCTCTTACGGCTTGTTTATGTAAGGAATGTTTCATTATTTACTTCATGAAAACAGTCCTGGGCATATGTTCGAGGTAGCAACTAAGGGCGAGGTTTCAGCTTACATAAATTATCAACTGGAATACAACCGGATTTCGGGTAAGACCACTTTACCAAGCTAATCCGAAACACTCGGTTTAAACTATAAGAATTTAATCACAGAGATATATATAACGGATATTTTGTTCATTTTCTACGTAGTAAATAAATTGAATTAACTAAAAAAGGGACACGTCGACACAGGCAAAATATTCCGACGTAGCAGTTATTACTGCAGTGAACGGATTAAATTCCGCAACACACACGTGGATTTTTCAAAATCAGTATAAACATTTTTATCCCGCTTTTAAAAGTTCAATCTAACATTCTGTGACAAATTAAGACCATTTTATATTAAATTGAAAACAAAATTTAATATTACGTTGAGAGATACGGGCTGCTTTTTCGTTTTAAATACCATACCTAGTAGAGACCGTAATAAAGCATAGCAACGTGTTAACAGAATATAATATTGTACGTTACATATACGTCCGACGAACATTTAATTAAAAAATTTTTTGAAATTATATATATTGATTTTTTTCAACAATATGATATTCACATAGTCGCGCTCGGAAAGCATGAAACTAATGCGACGAAGATATCAACGTCGAGCTCTATTACGACTATCACAAGTCGCATCCTTCGGAGTCGCTGCTGCAGTCACAACGAAAAATGAAGACGGAGCGCGTGTACGTGTTAGAAATTAGTCGCACACCGTCGACATTCGTACATCGGTAATTCCTGTCACGTTGACGAGCAAATTGTTACGTTTTGCTCGTCGCGGCGCGAACAAGCAACGCAACTAATTGGATATATAACGATAGAAAAGTTTATATTAAACAATTAATTTTTAAAATTATTTGTCTGCATATTGTGTGTGTGTGTGTGATTGTTTGAATATTTAGAATAAAAGTAAATAGTGAAACATAAAAATATAAAACGAAAAATAGATAAAAGATTCCTTAAATTTTATAATAAATTAAATCAGACTTTATTTATAAAATCAGACAAACTCTCATTTGCCCAATTTATTTGTAATTTTTTTTTAAATTTTTGAGAGTTCGTGTACTTCATTGTTTTATTTATAAAATTATACTTAAATGTCTCTGTAAAGTGGCTTCTTTCAAGTTGTTTCTAACATCCGCTGAAAAGAAATTACGTAACAAAGTATTAAAAAATTACGTAATATCATTTTTACGTTCTGTCACGCTCACTCACGACAAAAGGCATGTAAGCGAATTTTACATCCGCGTCTTCCAAAGCTGTGTATGTATGAAGTCAATTGGTATTATTATCTTACTTTAGAGTAAAATGACTAAGGCAATCATTTTCATGGACTCGGAAATATCTGAGATGTCCTCGACACGTTTACATTTCCAAGTGTATACTTAATCTCTTTAGCTCTATCCATTTTTGCATCGTGTGCATGATGACTCTTGCCGCTTCATCGCCAGTCTCATCTCTCATCTTTCCTAACTCGCGGAAGTTCTAGTGCCTGTCGCGTAACCCTTTAAATTGCGCACACGCGCCACTTAAAAGACGCAGTGAATATCACTTGTGTCTCGCGCGGTCTCCGCATCTGTGTGTCTCTCTTCCGTTCGACTCGTGCCGACGTAACGCCGGTAATTGAGCGGAAACACAAAGAGTCGCGCAGAAAAATTGCTTGGCCGGGGTCAACGTGCTCGACCGTCGCCTCTCTTTGCTCGGACATTTCGCACTAGGAGATTCCGTGCGTCGCCTACGTGACCATGAGCTCACGTGGACTCGCATTCTGAGGACGCGACGCGACGCGACCCCGGACGAGGGAATCGAACACGACATTCACCACTCGTGCACCAGTTACGGAATTCACAGCGCGGAATTATGCATCAGATAATTTCGCATTGCAATTATCGCGAATGTACGCGATAAATAGATTTGCAGAATTGCGGCACGCGCGCACGAACGAGCGCGGCAGAGGTCAACGCTTTCGCGATGTAATCCGCTTGCCTCTTCCGTATTTTCCCAAATACAATCGCATTACACACGCACTTTCTGCTGCAGAGAGCGCGAGAGCGGAAATCCATGCGGCGCGCGGCGCGCGGCGTTCATCTAAATTAATTTTCTACGCGATCATCGAGACACACAAGAGAGGTCGTCCAATCTCAGTCGCAGTCCACTCGACCAGGTCCATGGGGAATGGGAAGCGCCGCGGTTCTGTGCAGGAATTTGTTAATTGCACGTGACGTGACCGCCTCAGATGAATTTTTAATTAATATCACCGTCAGTTAACTGCGAGCGCAGAGTACGCGGCCGTAATTATGGCCACGCTGTACCGTGACATACGCAATTATTTGTTTGACCGCTTGTCTCCCGCGCGCGCGAGACACTTTAATGTCCAAACACATTTTTGCGTGTCGCGGTAAATTCTTCGTGTCGATCATTAATCGCGGTAAACGTTCCGGAAATTGACGGTAAGCAAAAACAGTAATTGCAGCTGTTAATGATTAGCGATCACGAGAGTTAGCCAAGGTGTAGAGTGTCGCGCCTTCTCCGTCCCTGTGCCATTCGTTCCGTAATAGTAGCCGCCGATTTGGAATAACAATGGAATTACGGTCTCTCCTGCAGTTTCTCAATAATTCACCGTTATTTTCTGTCTCACGAACAGACCGCGCGCGCGCTTCCAGAAGGCAATATTCCCCATAATTGGTCGTACATTCAACTGTTGCATCAATCGGCGTAGAGAGAAAGAAAGAGAGAGAGAGAGAGAGAGAGCCGAAACTTTTCCATTAAGATAACTTCGATGCTAGGCGACGACGCGACGACGCGACGCCGCGACTCGTTCGGGCACGATGACTTTGTGCCCTATACCGATAAACTCCGGCAGGAGCAGAATTAATTTCTACGGTCGAATGATCCCAGCTGGCACGGAATATTCTATTTACCTTCATGAGCGACGCTAAGCGGGCCGCAATAATGGCCAGCTATGATGACGTTTAACTCAGGCTTAACGGGATTTAACTCAGCCTCCGGTTGTCCTTCCCGGGTCCCGGAAACGGACGACGGATCGTACAAAGAGAGTAAGAGAGTGAGAGAGAGAGTGAGAGAGAGAGAGAGAGAGAGAGAGAGAGAGAAAGATGTATCGATGCCGATCCATCCCGTTTCAATTTGCCGTCGCTCGCGTTACAATTGTGCCGCTCAAAAACGCGTGACAAGAGAAACAAGGCACGCGACGCAGCTGCATCGCGACGATTTCCGTATCGACAACCTGTCGATTAAATTATTTTCGAAAATGACGACCGTTTGAGAGTCGCGCGCGCGCCGCGCCGTGTCCGCCATATCGCGAACGACGCGACGCGGCGCGATAAACAAAAATTCGGTGACACACGCGAGAAAACGCGCAATATCGGCTCACGTTTCATCATGCGTGCGCCAACTTTACCGTACAACGAATTGCATTTCACGTAACACGATTCTCGCTGGCGCTCGAGCGCCATGCTCTACGAGCTTATTACAAGGTTGCCCGTCAAAGAAAAAAAGAAATATATCCCGCTAATATCGCTAAAGGTAATGATATCCGATACCTTGATAACAAGGTTCTCGGGAATACAGGTGATTCGATATTCAATGTGCCGATTGTTTCGTAATTGGACGAGCGAGTTCTGACGACAAAGTGTTAATGCGCCATTCGAAGCCGCATGTGCGTACACAGTTTTAAGCAGCGGACTCGATCGCCGGCCAGCCGCGGGCTCTAATTACACATTATAAACGTTGCGAGATGCGAAATTTACATTCTTTCCCGCGGTGCTGTTGTCCCGCTTGCGCGCTGCGCATGTTCAACGTTTGCAACGTGACACCGATACACCTTGATTACCGTGCGGCTTAACGGCACTAATTACGAGCCTCGTAATTCGGCGTTTCCCCGTTTCGTCCAAACGCCCGTTGCCCGCGCTCGCGCTGGTTGTGTCGGCAAGCCGTGCGTTAAAGCGGGTAGGAAAACTGATTACTGATAGTCGGAATTTGGTTTCGGGCGTTTCGAGGGGCAAGGGGGGGATTCATTGAAAATTCGGCGTCGCTCCACCGCTGCGTGGCCGCCAAAACGGCGAATTTTCGCGCGGGGCGCGCGACACGCCCCGATCAAATCGCGCGCCCACATATCGCCGATCGTGAAACGACCATAAAGAAAATTAGAATGAGTGGATGCGGTTCGGTTGCGGCAACGAGGTTGCCCGGTCATGGCGCGTTTCGTTCTCATCGCGTTTGACGTTGCACCTGACGTTTCACACAGGACATTGGTTTCAAACCCCGTTCGTAGTGACATATTAAATTGATATAAAGAATTATTGATTGATATATAATAAACAATATTATATTTCTCTCTCTCTCTCTTTCAATTCCTTCTTCTTCTCTTTTTTAATCCTCTAATTAGATTGCAACCATAATATAAATCTAACGAAACGAGATTCTTGTATTTATTATAGAAATTAGTGACCAATATTTCATAACAGACGATTTTGGAAATCGTATTTCGAAAATCAGATTTTCGGACAAATTGATAGCATGGCTGTATTCTATTCGGTACAAACTTAAAATGGAATAACTTGTGTCATAGGGAAATTGCTGAATGCGTATCGGTCTCCTGAAGCGTACCTATTCAATATTTTACATTTTTATTTCATAAAAGCAATATTTAGTGACAAAAGTAGAAAGTAAATAAGAAATAAGTAAAGACAAAAATTTAACAAGTTTTATTTTGTTTTGTGCATGTTATCAGTATTCTTAAAAATCAATTACATTGATGTAATTTTTTTATCAACTTATACAGCTAATAATAATGTAATTATGCAATTTTATTTTGAATTGTTATGTTTCTGTAAAAGAAGGCTTGCTTTAGAATATTTTAACATTTATTGTATGTATATAATACATACTTACAATTATTATAAAAAATAAATGGATATTTTTATAAACTCTATCGAGTTTCCTAATTCGTATCACCACAAATTTTACTAAAAAAAATAATACCAATGTAAGATTGATACGTGATAATAATAAAACTAGTCCATTGCTATGAATAAGAATGTCAGTTGCAAAAATTAATTTTAGCCAGTTCTATTTTGGTGTTCTTATCTTTTCATTATTGTTATTTATTAATAAAATATTTGATTGTTTTTTTTATAAATTATTAATAAAATAAATATTAGTTAATGGTTCCTTATATTTTTAATTACTTTAATTACTTTATCGGTTTTCTGAATCACATCTTTCCCAGCATGCTATAGAAAAGCTTATAACTTAAAATCAATTATTATTACTGAAAGATTTAACATGTAATAATAGATGACTGAAACATTGAGCTACAATTTCGAACTTTGATTTGCATCCAAAACAGCATCAAATACGAAATACATTAAAAAATAGTTAAAGTGGTATGCATTTGGCAATTGTCGCCTATATTTGATATACATTAAGTAATTAATAACTATAATTTAAACTACTATTTGTTGTTAATTTTAGAAATAGAAACCATGTGCAAACATAGACTGATATTTAATTGACGTGTTTGCCCAATCAACTTTTAGCGTATGTGTCTAATATGCTATTTTGTGCGATTTAATTGGGAACCAAATATGAACACGATTTGGTGGTGGACATGATAGTACAAACATGATCCGTTAACAAGCAGCTCGACGGGAAAATAGAGAAAGTTGATCATTAACATTTGAAATTCAGGCCGCAGCTTTACATTCGTTGGGATTGCCGGGGTGATCGTCCGGTTAATTTCCGTGTGGCGCTACGGGGTACAAAGTGCAGAGAGACACACGTATTCGTGCGGTATTCATTGTACGATAACGAAAGCGGATAAGCCATCCAGTGGAAATAACCGCGAAAAAAGAGCGTGATGAATGCCGCGCGCGGATGTAGCCGACCCTATCCCGTCGGCAATTATAGCCAGCTGCGCAAAATTTGGAGAAGTGAATTTTGCGTTGAAAATCGCCTCTCTTTGAGCTGCCTCATACCGACGTCATTCGTGAAAACGCGCGAGTTTTACACGCAGGGGAGAGAGATCCTCATATTCATTCATATTTCTTACTAAATTCAATTTAATTCTAATTCATCTGAGAACTTAAAGCTCGACTCCCGTGTACGAAGCAGCGTATATTTCCGACGCGATCCAGATCCGCGTACATCCGACGAATTTCGCCGCCGCGCAGCTGCGAATTAGTTTACGAACTAAATTGACGTTTAATGTTGCGTCAGGCGTTGCCGGTTTACGAAGTGGATTCAAGTATTGTCGGAATGCACGGAATTCAGGACAGAGAGAGAGAGAGAGAGAGAGAGAGAGAGAGAGAGAGAGAGAGAGAGAGAACCTGCGATGCGAGAGAAGAAAAAGGAAACGAAACGTATTGGAATTTTATTTTATAAGTGCGCGGCGCTAACGCCCGGCGATAAATACCGAGCACTGACGGCGTTGCGTTGAATCGCAAAATTCTCGGCACGTGGAACACGCATATACACTACCAGTATATATAATAGTTGAATATCCAGAATCGTGTAGGCGCTGCATATTCTGCCGGTAATTTCCATTACCGGCAGCGAGCAGATAGCAATTCCGAAACGAGAGCGACACTCCAGGGTCGATCGAGTTTTCGGCACGCTCGATTTGCGTGGCTAGAGGATCGGCCGGCCCTCCCATTCCCAGTAGGAAAACGATCTGAGAAATCGATAGACTTAATCGAACGATACACTCGACGATTGCCGCCGGTCGTAAATAAAATGAGGTACGTAATGGCGAAGGGATATCCCCCGTCGTGCCGAAGAATTGGGAAAGATACTTTGTTATCGTTCAACCCTTGCTATTAAGGATTATGGGCGCATCCTAACGTTCACAGATAATAAGAACTCGAGTCTCAAGAAGATAAATAAACTGTAATAAACTTGGCACATTTTTCTCAAGTATTAGAGATACGTATCGATTTGACATCACTTTTCTGATAGGTTTATGATTAAGAATCAGTCTCTGCAAAGTAAATAAAATTTGGAAATTTGTTTAATATTAACACTACAAATAAAATGTATAAATATAAAAGATGTGTGAATAAGATTACATTTTTATTTAATAATATATTTTTATAGTTTATTTACTCTATTTGTTAGAATAAAAATTAAATTATTCTTTCAACATTAAGAAAAATCTCAATTTTTTTGTATAAGTATTTTACGAAATATTAAATAATCAAAATAATTTATACAGTTTTATTGTGATTGTCTGTTTAGTTATTCTGTACATAAATTTAAAAATTTTGTTTATTTTGTAGATCTAATCTGTGCAACGCAATAAAACTTAACGTAAATCATCTTGAATATTTTAAGTGAAATTTTTTATGTTAAATAAAAAAATTCAGATCTTTTCATTATTTCTCATTTCATTAATTCATTATTAATTATATTTTCATTAAAGCACATGTCTTCTTATTGAAATAATTTTTTATCCAAATAGAAAATCTCTGCCAATTTTTTTCTACTTTCAAATGCAATATAAAATAATCTATAACTTTTTCATAATTTTTTTAATGCTTTGAAAAGTTTCATTCTTAAAAGCAAGCAAATTCAGGAAAATCTACAAAAACTTTAGAATGTTGAAATTTTCATAAAATAATATCGTAAATCTTGTATAGAAAACACGACATGACATTACGAACACTCAACGTTAATATTTTATCAGAAAACTCTCTCTTTTTAACGAATTTTTTTAGAATTTTTATTAAGAACCTTGATTTCTCATTTAGTTCAAAGTCGGCTCATTACACATCTGAAAAATATCTAAAAAAAAATCTGCAAATGTTTAAAATGGATACAACTTGGTAAAATATACACTAAATCGCATTGCAGTGCATAGAACGTCAAAATGTTCTGAGCGTAGAGCCGGTCTTGAATATTTCTACGAACAAACAACTATAATTTGAGAAATTTGCATGGGGATTTATAATGCGCGCATTTCCTCGTCCAATCCGACGCCCGGCGCGGAGTGACCGTGCTCCGAAGTCCGACGTTAACATTTGCGCGAAAGTTTTCGCGGTTCTATTCCAATTACCCCGCAAACTCGGCGATTGCGGTGAGAGCGTACGCGGTGGACGTAAATATTTGCCGCGCGCCATCAACGGCAAAGTTCCATAACGAACGCCGCCGTCGCGAAAAATGATTCCGTACGAAAGGTGAGAAACAGGATTGGCATGCCGATAAAATTGCGCGTGCAAAAAAAAAAAAAAACGCCGCCGCGCGTCTTTATACCCTCGTTCGCTGCACATTTTCGCACGCCGGTTTCGCGAGCGATCACTTTTATTCTCCGTCTTTTCTCCCCACGCGGCAAGTTTGCAGGAATTAACCGCGCGTCCGAAGTCGCGCCGCGACGGATGCTAATTAAAAGGACGATGGAAAATGACGTATGGTATTGTGCGGTTGGCGGTTATCGCGTGGCTTCTCGTTTCAAACGCGAGCGTGGGCGACGGGATAATAAGCTCTACTAGCCTCTGTTGCGAGATGTGCAGGTGGACGCCACGCGACACCTGCTACCACTTTGCTTCGCACGGCATCTTTATCGCGGGTGCGAACGAGCCGACCGGCTGGTGATCGATCGCGTCGCGCGACAACCAGTGACGGCACTCAAACCGATACCCCGCTCGCAATTTTCAAACGAACGAAATACAGCTACTCGTTCAAGAGCCGTCGATACTACCGGTTCGGCACTTCCCGCCAGTTGTTTCACAGAGGCCCGGTTTTCGGCCATTCGAATACACTCGGTCGGATTGATAAAAAGGTTTGGCATGCGCCTGAGGAAAACGGGGAAAAAAAAATCAGCTTATGACTATTCGAAAATTCGCTTTCCGAAAACTTTGAAAAGTTTCAAAAAAATTCGAAACACGGGAAATTGAAACTATTGGACACGGGAAGCGCTTCAATAGCGCATTCCCCTCTTTTTTTTTTTCCTTGTGTATCTCATGCATTGACTAAATGCAACAAACCATTTTCGCTTGTTTACTGTTTCGCTGACAGAATGTTTTGGTCAGAGGAAGGGAAGCGATAAAATATTGCATCCTGCATTCTGCTCTGCATGATGAAATCACTCATGCGTTAAAATTAGTCACCGATAATGATGGCCCTCGGTATCGATACGCGCGCGCTCGGCAATGACGAATAATAATATCCACTTGATAAAAAAAATATCTTAGAGGTTATACAATTTATTGAACTACGTAAATAGATTTTCTCTCTGGCTACAAAGCTTTAATCATTACTTTACGTAGGACGTGAATATTTATTTATTTTTACTTTCGCAACATCATAGTTCCTCGATGTCGGCTCAAGTAAAAGAAAACCAGTACACTGGAATGGAAGCGGTATCTGATGATCGCTGTTTTTCCCAAAGTTCTGACGGTCGCTATTTTCTGCACCGATGTCGAGAATTCGCCGTCGTAACCGAGACAAAAGTATGAGGGGGAAAAAAAAAAACAAGTCGAAGATTCTCCCGTTGGCTTTCTTTCCGTTCATCCGTCAGTTTCCGCCCTCGCAACTAATGGCTTAGTTTTAAGGCGAACAGTGCGCGAGATTAAGAACACAGACGAAGGAATTAGGGATTGCCTTCAGGACGATTACGTGATAGGACACGCTAATCAGACCTCCGTTATTCTGGCCCGACGGACTCTTCGGGTCTCTCTTCAGGTGACGTGCCTGCCACAGATGTTACCTCAAAACGTCCGTCGTGGTTAAGATATGGAGACAGGCCTTAATCAGATGTCCGTTTCAAGGTGAAAATCTACTTGAACGCTCGACGACATTTGTTAAAATCGTCTAATGCGCTAAGTGATTTTAGATAATTACACGGCTCTGCTCATATTTAATCATATGTTTAAAATTAATGATTAAAATGCTGTTATCAAGTTTTTTATTGCTGCATCTATTGCCCCTACAATATTTTTTATTTAAATTCTGCAAGGCTGCAGTACGGCTATTTAAATCGAATGTCACGGATAAAAGGTAAAAAATAATTAAAATTATATTTAAGCACGTATAAATAGATAAAAATAAAAGTTCCGTATTAATAATTATTACGATGCAATAAAAAATCGTGACCATGCACTTTGTCGCGATTATTATTATCTTTATGTAAAATTCACCACACTTCACTTGTCATAGATTATTTACTACCTTTGACATTATAAACATCTCTTTCCTTGAGATAATGTAATATGGTTCTTAATAATCGCATTTTAACAGCAGAACGTTGAATTATTAGTTCTCAACATTTCCTAGATATTTTCCTGTTTATAGTACTCGTAACTTTGTGACTTTTTATCATATAATAAAATATATCTAATTTGTGCAAGAATAGGTAATTCTCTCTCGTAATGCCTTTAAAAAACACCCTTGGACAAAAAATGCACTCTGATAAAAGTACTTGTTTAAACTTGTTTAAGTAAATCGATCTTAACAAGCTCGTCACAAAATTTCAACAATTCCACTTACACACGATTAAATGACGGTCGATATATTTCAAGCTTATCATATAGAAGAACCTATACGCCCCACAGAGACTTCTGATACAGCTTGCCTGAAATGCACCGGCTACGGTGGAAGACGAGCTTTCGTTTAAAATTTTAGTCACGATCGCGAAGGATCGTTCGATAAAATCGAGTTGCACGTAGGTGCAGCGTGGTATTTCTATGCCTCGCGAGCTGCTTTATACGGGGTGTTCTACAAGAGACTTTCGTTCTTTTCTCAGAAACGGTAAACAAAATTAAACAAAAGAAAATACTTCAACGTGATGTGTAACGAGCGTAAACAATATCGGATATAAAATATTTTTCGTTGGGTGAGCGACAGATAATAACCAACCAGTTTATTAATTGCCTTAACGGAATTTCCATTTGAACTTTGATTGACAGAATATTTAACAAGTCGAATATTAAGGATTGTGCGAGAGCTGTCGTTTGACGTTTGATAAAGCTGTCGTGAGGGTAGAAATTACCGGTGACAAAAAGGGCGCAGATTTCGTCCGGGGCACCCGGTACGGAGGGGGAGACTTTTATTCCGCCTTCGTGGCGCGTAACAAGACGTCTTCCGCTTTAAGCACAGCCCCGTCGTGCATACATAGATACAATCAGACATCGGTCGATCCCGTCGCGTCGCGGGGATGGCGCGTTGCTTGTTTCGCCAGCGCGACGTTAGTTTCCGGCAGTCTCGACGGCATTTTCGTCTGGAAGTACGCGACACGAGAAACCGCTGGCCATCCGCTGGTACGAGGGATGCAGACGGGATTGCTCGCGCACCGTACCAGACTAACTCCCGCGTGCCTGCCCGGGGGACGTCTATGCGGTCGCGGATGGTTGCGTTCGCGTCTGCACGTAGACGTCGTCGAGTTACATGCGACTTCGCAATGCGAAGATATTAGCGTGGTAACATCTCCTTACATTCTATGTTCTGTTTCATGTTAAAAATAGATTGAGAACATGTTGGATCGTCCACGAAGTAAATTTCGTCAGAGAGTCTATCGTCTTTCACGAGATGTTTACGAAATACACCGTTCTGCACCGTTGTGCACCGCTGATTCTCCGCGACGAAGATAATGTGCTGACAGTTCGAGGAAAAAGATTTAATGATAATTATAAGAAACGGTTGACTTATTTGTGTTGTATCTTTTGTTGTACTTGATATAGAATCATATAAAAGTCTATAATTTCATGGACGGTTTTTCTGCATATAAGAATGAGATTGCGATCGTAGTTGATGCGATGTGAACGGCGCTAATTGCGAAGAACGGGACCGTAGACCGCGCAAAAAGAAGCTTGCGTCGAAGTTGGGAAGCAGTGCAGCAGTGCGAGTTGCTGAACTGCTTCTTGAAGCATCCACCCGCCCTAGAAGCAGTTCCCGACTTCTATTTAGTGTAAGTCGGGCGAAAATAAGTTACGAGAAATAGAGGAGCGGCGGTGTGTTTGTCCCAGCAACATCGCACTTAAGCACATAACAACAGATACGAGGCGCCAGAATCGAGTTATCACGCCTGCGAACATAGTTATCGAATAAAAAGGTTATTGAAGCATTTATTGGCTACAACAGTCTCGGAGGAGCGCTTCGAAGGAGAAAGTCCTCGATCAAGCTCCTTCAACAGCGATCCGATGCGCGGAAAAACGTTAACCAGTTACCTATTCAAAGGGAAAGCTTTTCTTTGTATTAAAATCTCCGATCTAAAAGCGTCAATAAACTTTAAAATTCCGTAGCGAATAAACAACACGTTCAATGGAAATTAACGAAGGTAAACAAAAATAAACAAGATGTTAATTGATGTTGTTCGAAGTTCCGAAACTCAATTTTACGATTTTTCTACCTTAAGCATACATCAAATGTATTATGTATTTAATAATAAATATATAGATGTATTTAGCGTATTAATAACGCTTGAATTAACTTTTTTGACATAATGTATTCCTAAATTTAATTTGCTTTATGACTCAACTCATTCCTCTTAATTGCCCATTTTAACAATAGAACGAAGAGAAATTTCAAATTTTAATCGGCTTTGGCTGATTTAAGCACACACGTTAAGCTCTGATTAGTAAATGAATTTCAATTTTCCTGTTAAGCTTCATTTGTCTATCAGACAACTAAAAATAGGCAGTGTTCGTAGTTTCGTAATAAACAACGTCATTATTTCAGTGTTATATCAGTAAATGCTAGAAAATTCAAATCAAATGAAGTCTATTAAATGCTCTGAAGCCAAATATGCCAATTCATAAAACTACATTTCGAACACAAACTTTCTTGAAGATCGTGTTTATCAATTAGTTTCTCAGTTTTCTCAATTTGCGAGTAAACCGTTGAGTTGTCCAGAAGAAATTAATTTAAATAAACAGGTGCATCAAACTCTGTAAGAATAAAAGTAATTAAATGAATTAAGTAATTGACGTTATAAAGGAAATAACATCAAGGAATTCAATTAAATTAAAAAATATTACGAAATTATCGATTTCCAATCTATA
>QKQZ01040297.1:0-16311 GCA_003595255.1 Solenopsis fugax
CTCTTGCGATAGTGGCGTCATCGGGCGGTGAGGCTAAGTACTTATCGGACCACCCTCGTATATGCGAACGATTAGTACATAGCTTACATAAAAGGATAGCAGAAGTAATAAAAAGTAATGGTGGATCAAGCAAATATTACTTTATATGATTATTTAAGAAATAAATGATAACATTTATAAAGATAGTGTTATTTATTTCCTTATAAATTGAAGAAATTGTTAAATAAATAGGATGCCTAATAATTTGGTCAATGGCTGTATATCCCCTGTAAATGACACGCAACTCAAGAAACGCGGCTATTCTTTTCTCCGTTTGCGGCTCCTCTAACGACTTTACTCGTCGGCCGTGACGCTCGCTTAAAAAAATTCATAATTATTACGGAGATATCTCCGCGATATCCCGGCGTTATCGCGTATCCGGAACGGCCGAACGCGCCACAAATCACGGACCTAACACGCGCCTCCGCTCTCGCGAGATATATTCCCGCGACGCGAGAAATGATAAATCCCGGGCGCAGCAAAAACGCGCGCGCATCCGGTAACCGAGAATAAATGCCGAAACGCGAAATCGGAGAAAAAGCCGACCGCGACCGAAACAAGTCCTTCGTGAAATACCGATGCCGCACAACGGTGGAATCAAAAAAGCGACGACCACGCGCGCGCCAAAGCGGCGCGTCTGCATTCAAAACCGGGTGCATAACCGATAAGCTGCGTCCGCGTGCTGTGTTGCTGTGTTTATAATGCATCACTGGTATCTGCTCAGTATTTACGACGCAAATTGTAAATATACGATCGATCATTTACATATATTTAAATGTTTAAACATTTGCATAGTTATCGAGGTAACTCTTTTCGACTTATTTCGAATTTTTTTTTAATGACTCTCCTTGCATAGGACATTTGTAATCGAATCCATCATCGTGCCATCTATCGAATCAGTTTTCGAAAAAAATGTAAATTAATAGAAATGTACACAGAAAAAAAATGACTATCAAATCAACAATTCATTGTTTCATATATAAGCAAGAATGTAAAATCTTCTTGAAAAAATTTGATAATCTTGATCAGACATAATTTGCTTACATGAAGAAACAAAATTTCTTTATATTAACAAATTATGTGTCTTTGAGATTATAAATACTTCCAAGGAGATTTTATATTCTTGCTTATATATGAAACAATTAATTGTTGATTTGATAGTCATTTTTTTCTGTGTATCGAATCAGTTTTCGAGAAAAATGTAAATTAATAGAAATGTAGAAGTGGCTTCTTAAGTTTTCGAAGACTGCCTCGTACGCTATACATACATCGTAACTTTAATCGCCTTCAGTCTAATCGTTCTCGAATTATTCCATCCTACCCGATTTATGATCGTTCCTAATCCCAATTCACGCGACCCTTCTAATCCGCCCTTCATAACCGCGCATGACGTCGAGGTGATAAACGCGACACAACATACGCATATACGAACACACACGCGCGAAAAGGAGGCTTAATCGAGCATTAAAAATAGCCACAATTCATTGTCTCATCTGACGTCGTGCATATTTCGATGCACGCGAGCGAATCACGCGTCTCGCGTTGCATAAATGATTTCACAGGGGTGGTACTTCGAAGCGATCAAGGTGGTTGCTTGCTTGATCGAAGTTTCTCCCTCTTCTCTCTCTTTCTTCCTCCCCCTCGCCTCTCTCTTTCTCTCTCTTTTTCTGTTCAGGGCTCCCGGAGCATTAACGTCGCGCCAAGCTGGATTTAATGCAGCTCCGTAATGTGTGACGTGCTGCAGGTGTTAAGAGCATTTTCGAGCGCTTTAACGAGCACGAGCGCGATATGGCCGAACGGCGCGCTGCACCGTGCCGAACGAATTACGAGGGTATGTACGTAAAGACGGCGTAAAAGATCGCAGCGCGAGGGTTCGCGTGAGTAGAGGCCCCGGGTACTGCCGATTTTCACATACTATAATGCCGTTTTCACGTTCGCTCCTTTATCGCGGCGTTTGCCGTGCTATCGGATTCTCACCCGTTAGATCCTCGTAATCAATGGGAGAGAAATGCGTCCTTTATCTCTCCAAGATGGAAGTAGAAACTTCTAAGTGCAGTTATTATGCCTCGAAAACAGAGGTAGTTCGGAACTACACTTTGTGAAACTATAAACGAAGGGGGGAAAGAATAACCCTACAATGTACTCGGAAATATTCTTGTACCTAAGAAATATTTTTCAAATCTCCTCAAGGATGCTTCCAACTGTCGTTTCGCAAAATATTCGCAAAATGATCTTTGTCAGGATGTTTTCATATCGCAACAACTTAGAAATGTAAAAATAGCTTACCAAAGTTATTTAATTATGAATAACAATAAAAAAAATGGGAGGAAGAAAGGGTGCGTAACGGAAAGAAAGTTGTGTAGAAAATATAAAGACTAATTTTTAGTTATGATGTCGGGAAAACTTTGGAATACACGGAGGGGAATTGGCTTTACAAGTCTTGAGAAACTTAAGAATTGTGTTCGACTGCGACCTTTTCGTGCATAGAAAGCCAATCAACAACGGCGCGAATGGCAGATATGCGATCGCCTGAGTTCTGAAAGCGATTTTGCCAAGTTTCACGACGTAGCGTCATAAAATATCGCACGTAAATATGTAAAAAAAATTCATGCGCACACATTCCGTTTGAAGAATTTCACGAAGACAATAAAAACTGAACGGGTATTTCTCTCGCCGGCTTCAACCGACTCTTGCATAACCGCGAATGGACAATTCCGCGTTAAAAAGAACCACATTTGCAAACGAAATATCGAAGCGAAATCTTTTCTAAGCGCGAAAATCTATGTTTTCTACTAAGTTATATTTCTGTATAAATTATAGTTTCGTACATGTAGAATTGTTGTAATTGTTGAAAAAAAAAGTTTTGATCTAAATTTCCAGATTAAAACGAGATTAATTAAAATCAGCATCTTGGTATGGTCTTATGTAATATTTTTTATCGATACTTTTTAGTGATTTATGTTGTTAACTTATATTTAATAATTTAACAATTTATTTAGCCGTCAATGAATTTTGGTTCTATTCAAAGTAAGAAATTTTTTTCTTAAAATAAAAACGTGCCAATATATCAATTTATAGCGAGAGAATGCGTGCATAATAAGCAATTGAATCTCAAGTAATAATAATTAAATAAAAAAAAGATATAGAGTTAAAATTTTGCAAGCTCGACGAAGGTCGCGTGTACTAGGCTCGTTTCGGTTGTTGTCATCTCACGAAGCTACCCAAACTGTTTCCCGCGTAAAGCAACGTCGGCAAAAAACCGAACACCGCCGAAAAAAATGTCGGTTCTAATTAGCGAGAGGCTAATTAGTTTTATGCTAGCGCGCGAGATCGCTCCGGACGAGAATGCCGCTGAGGGATAATCGCGATAGAAATGTCTTAATACCTACCGCGACGTGCCGTAATAACCAGACGGCTAATTACGATTTCCTGTTTCTTGCACCGATTGCGGGGTCTGTGTAGCCGAAGGCGGGAGACTACCGCGTACTTTACAGTGATCACATTGAATCGCTCATTATAAATCCAAGCGGTCGCTCACGAATAAATGCATCTCCGGCACAAGGAGCGAGTGAGGCAAGTTTGTGATTATACGCGAAATCACGTTGCATGAAATTACTTCAGCAGGTCTCTTGACAATCGAAGTTTCTGTTTAAGTGACAAGGAGGCATTCGTAGAACAGTCTTTTCTTGACTTCGAAGTCTGTTTGCATAAAGTAAGTTAAAACAGACGTCTTCGCACGTAATATAATGCTAGTTTTGAGTTTTACTGAATTGAGGGAAAATCTCATGAACGTGCATGTAAGTCTCTCAGTAAGTGTACAATAAAAAATTTGATGTAAATCTATACGATATCTGCATACCCAAATAAGTTAACTTGTTAACTTTTAAATTCCGAGCAGATGTCAATTTTCGTTTTACATACAAGTTAATATATCGTCTGAAAATATTCGACCGATAATGTATTAATACAAATTCAAACAAGTAAGCCTTATACGGTCCTAGCTAGATCTTAGTGCTATATTATTTGTGTGAGTTTATTTACCTTATTCAAATTCACGAGACTGCGCGCTGAATTACTTTTTCAGACATAACATAGCTTTTAAGTTGAATATGAACAGGTACATATATCACATTTATTAAATTAGAAACAATTTAACAATTTAACGATGCTAACTTGCATTTTCATATTTAGACCCCTTCCCCCCCTGAAAAGAATTTATTGCGAAAAAGCCTCAGTGGTCAAGTTGGCTAAGACACTCGTATCGGAGATTCGGGAAATTCCAGGTTCGAACCCTGGCTGAGTGATATTTTTTGCAATACTTTACAGGGGGGAAAGGGGTCTAAATATGAAGATCCAAGTTAGCATCGTTAATTATTAAATTGTTTCTAACTTAATAAATGTGATATACCTGTTCATATTCAACTTAAAAGCTGTGTTATGTCTGAAAAAGTAATTCAGCGCGCAGTCTCGTGAATTTGAATAAGGTAAATAAACTCACACAAATAATATAGCACTAAGATCTAGTTAGGACCGTATAAGGCTTTCTTGTTTGAATTAATATATCGTCTTATGAATAATATATTTTAATACTTCCACACTTACATCTGACTTCATCTCAGATTCGAATAAAATATCTGCCTTTAATTGATTTAAAAGATTTACAAACTTAATTTCAAACGATAATTTTAACATTATTTTCTTTATAACAAATCTTGTAATGTTTTCATCTATTAAAAAAGAATTGTTGCATCTAACGTTTTAATATTGGCGAGTATCAGAGCTGTTAGATCAATGAGGTAACGTTCGAACAGGAACAGGTCCATCGCGATGATAATTCCGAGCGAGTCCTTGCCCTTTTGACAAGCGACAAATTCGATTATAATCGCCGATGGCGTTTCCTGCATATCCGGACCCCGGGTCTCGCAAAGATGCAAATGCGAGAATTATAATAACGATTAAGAGCTCACCGCGAGGTGCGAGGCGCAACGCGCGAATCAATCAAAATCGTGCCCTCGAGAGGCGAGAGCTGTGTTTACGAGCGTGTGTTTGATTCTCTCGGGAGACAGATACAGATGACGAGCGAGATGCACGTGACAATTAGCGCTGCACAGCGGGGCGGGATGCAACCCCCTTCGCCCACCTTGCGTTCCCCTTTCTCTCACGCTTCTCGCGCGCGAGAGAAGACGAAGAGGAAGACAGTTGGAAACAGGAAAAGGAAGAAACTACTGTTTATTGTATAGTATCTGCGGCTAAGAACACCAGGCTATTATCAGACGAAAAAAAAGAAACTTGACAAATTTTATACGCAGAGATATCTGTTCGATTACATAAATTGAAGATTGTGCACAATGAAGATGTATCTGTATATTACATTTCTTGCATTGTGCATAGATTTATAATACATATTACATTTTATAAATTTGTATATACTTTAAATATTATATAAAAAAAATATATATATATATTGTACATATCGTAGGCAAATAGCTATTTTAGGAAAATAGTATCTGACTAGGCAAATGCTATCTGCCTGGTCAAATAGCTTAGAATTAAGAACATAAAAATTATATAATTTTTGTGTTTTTAAAGTAGGCATTTTGAACATAAAAATTATATAATTTTTGTGTTTTTAATTCTCTACTTTAAAAACACAAAATGCCTGCTTTAAAAACACAAAAATTATATAATTTTTGGGTTTTTAAAGCAGACATTTTGTGTTTTTAATTCTAAGCTATTTAACCAGTCAGGCAGATAGTATTTGCCTAGTCAGATACTATTTTCCTAAAGGAAGCTATTTGCCTACGACATATATGTATGTTCTCTTTTTAATTTTTTGAATAATGAGAATAATAGACTAATGGAGAAAGTCTTCCCAGCACAAAATTTAACGAATATGACTATCATAATAAAGCCATTAACATTAACGTCATGTCATGTAAGAGTTATGTCTGTGTTTGCTGAGAATTTATTATCTCATTTGATTGAATTCAATATGCGATTAGAAAATTCAAGTATCCTAAAGGACGGATGTGAATACGCAACGAACGTATGAAAAAAAGCGATCAACATCGTGAATTCTGTAAAACTGATCGAGAAGTCCTTCATATCTTTCGTGTCATGGTGAACGAAGAGACGCAGGGAGTGAAAGAACAGTCGAGTCGGATAGACACTTTAATAGACGTAATGAGGGTAATTGAGTTTTCAAATCATTCGTTTTGATTACATCTACGCGCGGGGCCCGGTGGGCGAAGCATAGGGTAGGTAATTACGAACCGCCCAGTCCCAAAAGAGCAGGTGCCTTTCTCCCGGCTGAGGGATCGAGGTGTGAGGTTCAAATACTTGGACCGCCCTAATAGCCTCGAGGTTACCGGGGCCCTTCGAGAACCAGGCGCGAGAGGAGAGAGGCAGAACAGGAAGAACAAGCAACAACGCCGCGTCGAGCGAATATCATACCGAGGGAGTATAGCTGCCTGCCAATCCTGGAGCGGCGCTACGTAGAGAGCGGGATATTTTGACAGTCTTTGTACAAACAAAACCGCACCCGTACGCATCAACAATTTTGATAAGCTTGGGTGGGATGTGTTTAAGGAACTTTCCTGTCCTGGGGTCCTATGTCCTGATATATAATAAAACAAAGCTGAACATCTGTATTTGTTATAATAACTTGGAAATCATTTGAGAAGGGGCCGTTCAAAGATAAAGAAACAACAATATGTGCTTGAGAGCAATTTTACAAGATAGAAAGACACCTCTTTGCGACGGCTTAAATTTGGAGCTTTGCAGCAAAGACTAGAAGTTCAACTGTTGAGATGATTTGATTTCGAGGGGGCGTCCTCTGGATTAATATTCACACAGAAATTTCCGTATGCGTCTGTATATGACCGTCACATGTGTAACCTACAAGGGGTGCGACATCATTGGCGTAGCGACAGGGACATGTGTATCAGGCTTAGCCTATTAGAGATATTCCGCGTCGGTTCCCAGGTTAGGATAGCGGCAATGCGCCTCGAATTGATAGGCTTTAATTAATACGGCTGGCGTAGCGCCGCCGCGACACCGTAATGCTGAGTTTACGAGGGTTTTAGCTGGGACGTGTCACTTCCATGGCCCGACTATCTTCGTTCACGCATGTCCGTGCACACGTACATTCGCAGTTCAACGAGAATATCTTTCTCGACGTGTACGTGTACGTGGTATGTGCAAAACGATATAAGTTAGTGGTGTTGTCAGAGGTGACTGTATGCTAGCGTACTTTTTTATAACTTGTAATAATTGCACACGAAGAGTATAATAATATAGAGGCGAGCTTTTAAATATTCTTGTTGTAAACTTTTATGGTATTAAATTATATGAACGGTTAATGTGTAAATGGTATCGTTAAATTTATTAAACATTCAATTTGCATTCATTTCATCAATATAACAAGATATTTTTAGATAAGCTGAGAGAGATCTAATATCATTTTAAATTTATCTCGTTAGATTTACTTTGTCATTATAAAAAGAAACTTTAGTAATAAAATACGTTTTACTTGCATAAATAAAAAGATATCTGTAGAATCATATCTAAGAGGATAATTCAAAGTTTAATTAACACAGTAAATATCGAAGACTCACACTTGTTCTTAAAATACGCATAAAAACGTTTTAATTATTATCGTTAGTTATTAAAATCGACTGCAATACCAGTACAAGCGAAAGGAATGCAGTTCTCTATGTACAACACGAATCAAATCATCGATCTAAGACTCACCGGTGTACCGATGTTCCCATGTTTATTCTCATTGCGGAATAGCCCTCCTCTTCATCCAGACTCCCTAAGACGACCACAAGCATAAGACGAGCAACGCGACGTTGAGCACGGTGGGCCGTAAGGAATGTTTACTTTCGGTGATTCATTACGGGCTCGCTCCGAGAGTGACTTATGACGGAAGAGGCACGGCCAGTAGTGAAAAATAACAAATTATTGCAATATCCTTCAGGTGAGTCGACGGATACGGGCACGAGCGAGTGAACGAACGAACGACAGAGCGAGCGAGAGAGAGAAAGAGAGAGAGGAAAGAGTAAGAGAAGACGGAGAGAAAGAGAGATATACAGAAAAGCCGCGAGAGAACGGACAGCTTGCATCGGTAACTTCTCTCCAGGTTCGTTTTCTTCGCTTTTCCGTGCACGGTGGATGCCCGTACGCGAAGGGGTAATCAATAATGACTTAATGTCCTCCAATAACGGACACCATGGGTGGTTCCCGTGGCTCGCTCCCTCTGGGGGCCTCCGAGAGATCACTCGGCGCAGTTCTTGCCTCTTGCCTTTTTGCGTCCGGCGTTATTTGCCTGTCTCGCTCCTTTTTTTCTTCCTCCTCCTTCTCCGTCTCTATACTCTTTTCGCCTCTCCACTGCAGCTAATATACACCCACGTCCCCGTTGTTGATCGTTAAAGCCGAGCATACTTTCACACACGCGGGGGTCGTCCGCCCCTCTTCTCCCGCGGTCTCTCTTCTCATTCTCTCTCTCTCTCCTTCTCACGAGCTCCGAGACTCTCGCGTTGCCCCACGAGACCGCCGGGCCATTAACCGGCCCGCGAGGTTTCCTCCGCTTGTAATCTACAACGGTGGACAACGGAGATAAATTAAAATATGGCCCGGCCGCGAATGACGACGGCGACGGTGCGCGTCGCCTCGCTAATTTCGTTTTATTGGCTCGCGGGGATTTTTATCAGGATGACCCTCTCCCGGATGACCATTCTGGTTCGGACGCTTTGTAAAATCATCTTCAAAAAGGAAAGATGAATAGGAATACTGTTAACGTGAAAATTTTGAGAAGTTAATAAACTGTGGATACGAAATAGGTGCCAATAAAAATTCATGAACATCGAGAAAATGTTAACTCATTTTCGAAATTATACATTTAATATTCATTACTTCTTAATTATTTCAGTGTCAATTCCCTTTACATCGTGCTACTGAAACATTTTTATTAAATTGTTAGAGCATACGTTTACCATACGTACAAAGTAACATTATCTTATATTCAACATATTCTAAAATTAGAAGTGAAATGGCAATTGTGCACCACGATTCTTTTCTTATGTTCTTGTTTAAGCTTTAAGTGGGCAAGTGGGGTGGCCGCAGCACCATAGTTTTCTTAAATATTTCATACTTTTAAATTGGCAATAGAGTTCATCGATTTATACCTTCCCATTATTGAAGTCTTAAAGTTCTTTATTTTTTCCCTCTATTCATAGGGGTATAACTAATGTAAATTTAACTGTAAAATAATATACTAGTAGATCAACTATCTACTAAAATCTATTTATAATTTACATTAAAAATTTACAAATGGGCACTGAACATGAAAGAAAGAGTCACACATGAAAGGAAGAAACTTCATTCGATTCTAGTTACTTAATTCTAAATACTCTTGTATATATAGCACAAATAATGTGAAATACATCCAAGACAGCATGATTACAATATCGTTACTTATTCAATATGTCACTTGCAACAAGTTACATAAGGCTTTTCGATCGAAGTTGCTGGAGATATTGCCGTTCTTTTTCGCCGGCATGAATTAATCATCGCGATGGCGTACAAATAATTAATCGAGCAACACAAAATTGTCGATAAATATTTATGGCCGCGTCGATGTGCAAGCATAATATTGATTGTTACAACACGGTCATTTTGACATCCGCCAATATAATTTGGCTGGTGATTTTATCGTTTGGCGGCGCGGCGAACGCGCTCGTGCGAAGTAGCGTGATCGATTCTGTGCGTTATCATTTCGCTGTATTTTGTTTTCCCGCCGATCCGCTTTACCATATTTTCCTGCGAGACGACCCGAGATTTCGACGCAATTCCGTACCGCTTTTCTCTCCGGCTGTTTCTTCGTCCGCGAGACGTTTTATCATACTGTTTTTATACAGAGATAGGTTTTTCGCGGCGGAGAGAAATGCGCGAGATGTTGCTCAGTTGAAATATACGAAGATAGCGTGTAAAGTTATGATCGCGAAGGTACGCGAGAAAAATATGTCCCAGAGGCAAAATAAATAATACGAATCGAAATATACTTTCTAAAGGAATTAAATACTTAATTCCCAATTTTATACAATGTAGTCCTAAAATAATATATGCTTTGGAATTGAATTTGTCTCCTCTACAAATAAGTCTATTTCTTATACAGTTGGAAAATTTTTGTTAAATTTAACATATATCGCATAAACGGTTTACTTAAACTTTTAATTTAATTTGACACAAGATGAGTAAAAAATTAATATAAAAAATATAACACTGACATAATTTGGACACAAATCGTGGAAGCATATTTTTTCAGTAAAATTAACATTTATATGTTGACAAGTACAATTTGTTTATTTAAAAAAAATTTACGTTTTAAAATTATTTTTACATAGACATTATGTCAAAATAACACTTTTTAACAACGTTAAGAATTTAACACAAAAATTTTAACAAAGACCGGTTTTAATATAAATACAAAATGTCTTCTACTGTGTACAATATTTTGTTTAAAGAACTTATCCCATTTCTGACAAATTTGTCATTTATTTAGCTTCTTACGATCTAATATATCAACTATTATTAAGATTTATTTTTCGTCAAATAATATTTTATTAAATATACATTTGTATCTATAAATTTATTTATTATTAGATACAAGAGTTATAAGAAAATTACATGTTATTCCATCATCTTGTGTCTAATGAGGATGCAAAATTAAAAGGAAACAATCAATCGATTCTAAAAGGGCAAAGGTGAGCTGGCTATATGCGCGATCATTTAACCCCGGTACATAGATTCTCTTTCGGCTTTGCGAGAAGTTCCGCCAGTGGCACGCTGTATGTTTCCTGTTCCGACAATAGATTCAAGTGAGTATACATTCGGTGACACCGTGGGAGCCGCCGGATGCTCGAAAAGTCGCAAGAGCGGTGGAAAGTTCCACGTGCACGAATGCTTCGTAATCGCGCGTGCATGTTTTATTATTTTTCACTCGCGTCCCGCGTGACGGTGAAAATTCGTAAGCGCACGATTCGCGTATATGCCACGTAGCGTGCGAACGAAAGTTCGTAAGCGTGGTCCACGATTGTCGCATGCGAATGACTTAGACGAATGACTACGCGCTAGATACGGCAATGACCGTTCCTGTATTGCAGTTTATCGGGTTTTTCGTGTTTCAAGAAATACGATCAATACTCGAATGTACTTTTTTTTAAAAATAATACAGCAAAATCTACTGTTTGTTATCATTAAAGTTAAATTAAAACGTTAATAAAAAATTCATAAACGCGATTACTAAATATTGCACAACAATAGAATAAAAACCCATGACAAATTAAATAGATGTTACAAGATCTGTGATTGAATTTATTATTATTATTTCATTATTAATCGAAATCTTATATAATTTTAATCGCAACAATATTTCATGTCACGATATTCATTAAAACGAAATTATTTGAATAAGGTGCCTTAAATTCCGAAAAAAATTTCGGCGAAACCGACAGTACTGTAATATCGCGTTTCCACATTCCAACGCCATTAATTCTCCTTCGGGATGTGCATAACTCCAATTATTATAACGTCTGCGAGTATATACGCTTTTAGGAACGCGAAGTTCGCAGAGTGAAGTTCCAGCCATTGTGTTGTCCGCAACGCTCGTTTGTGCTAACAATAGACGGGAACATTAAACACATATTCAAACGATGGGATCTACCGGGTGTACGCGGGGCCAATTCAGGAAAACGCAGCCTTCCGGATGATTTACGTGCGGTAGATCTGCTCGTTCCCGGACGGCGATTGCGCTCGGATCATGTAGTATTGTTCCCTAAAGTTATACTTTAAGGACTGAAGCAGCCAACTCGCATTACTCATAGTATTTTCACTTGATCGATTCCATATGACTTTATGCTGATATTAAACAGATCTACTAATGTATATAATAAATCATACATGTACGCAGAAACATACATGCTTCTCGAATATATTCGCTTCTCTCTCTATTTCTCTCTCTCTCTCTCTCTCTCTCTCTCTCTCTCTTTCTCATTTTAAGTTTCGTCTTTTAGCTTTATTTTCGAAAGAAATAATATCACCTCATAGATATTTGTCTCCATGAATATAACTTCTATTTTATAAGTATTAAATTTAAAAAAGTAATCAAACATATAATGATAAAAATTTGAACTTTTCACAAGTCTTGCCGTATCTTTTTATCTCTTTCGTTATGTAACATCATTTTAACTGCTTTTCCCCACTTTTATCAAGCTTAAAGTTAATTCACATTCTCACAATACTATTCAACATAATAAAAGGTAGATGTAAGAACCATCGTACGAATATTTTATTAACTTCGCAATAGCTTTTTTATACTGATCGTCATACGCGTACATGTTACGCGCCGCTCGCTACAAAACTTAAATGGATATCCATAAAAGCGCGAACGCCTACACGGAAGTAAGTCGGATAAGTTCGCGGAAAGGGTGGAAAGGGCGGTCGGCGTTATAGCGGCGGTATAAAAATAGAAAGGAAGGCGACATAAAGCGGGGGTCTGAGCGTCGCCTTTCTTACACAGCAAGGAATAATATCGGAACGGATTTTTGTTTGGGAACTCTCGCGCACAAGGAACGTACTCTCTGTTACAGGTAAGCGCAATAAGTCTTTTTTCGTTGAAGAAAAAAGAAAGGACCGACTCAATATCCATCTTGCAGACGGAGGCAATATACTTGTTGTTACTGGCGCGATACGACGCTTACTCCAAGGCGTAGGAGTTCCGATTGAGACGCATCTTTTGCTGGAAATTTCTTTAACATTTTACATAGATTATCGCTGCTATTAGAAAATACAGTCTCTCTTATTCTTGTGGAATTGATAACAATGTTCTTTTTACTCTTTCGTTATTGCACTGCACAAATTCTCATTTCATACGCGATACATTAAAATGCTCTATTGTACTACTGACATTATAATCAATGATTGTATTGCAAAAATTGCTAGTTAAAAAATTGTCGGCAACTTAAATCTCTCAACTATAATTTTCCCAGTTTGTTCAATTGTGTCTTATACGTTATATCGTTCTTACAATGCATCACGTCTAACAATTATTTCATTCTCGTACTCCTTAGCAACGTTTAATTATTCCAAAGAGAAACTTTGCTACAAAGAATAATCGAAAGCAGGTCGCTCCCTTTGATTATGCCCGATACCGCTTGCTTATCACGGAATTCAGACACGCATGTCGAATCATACCTTTTCCTGAAACATGTGCGAACCCTCGTGCGCATCCGGTCAGATCCCACGTATCGGCTCTATATATGTACACGTGCATTTAACCTCTAGAGGAATTGACCGTCACGCCATTTCCTCGGTGAGCACGGCGCTCACTTTATAGCTGCGCATCGATATTTCATCGATGTGCATTAGCACCCCGTTTTCTCCCGCGTCTCGACGAAGGATGCCCGCGTTTGGCGCATCCTTCGACTTTCCGACCAAGTGGAATTCCGTCACCTCTCGGTTCGAACTTAACACGTAATATAAGAGTTATAACCGAAGCGTGAATATCGTTGCACATTTTTAAATTATTTTTCTTCTCTCTTTATATCATTTCATTTACGAATCTCCTTTTTAAATATGTAATCTTCTTTTCTATAACATATTTTTATGATCATGTCAGGGTAAAATTACGGAATGCGTAATATTAAGGGGTTACATATCTTCTCGATATTAAAAAATTCAGTATAAAATTGCACGATTATATTATTATCGACTATATAAATTGATAAAAAACTAACATTAGTTGTACCTAATTTTTTGAAGTACTGTTAGCATACACAAAACAAAATCTGTTAAATTTTTGTCTGTATTATTCATTTCTTATTTATTATACATTTTTGTATTATACATTTAAATGATGCGTGTATTAACAATAAATAAAAATATAAAATATTGAGGCACCAGTATGCATTTAGCAAATTTCCTTCATACCCTAACGCAAATGAAACCTTAAATATTATTTTGAATTTAAACATTATTTAATCGCGTTTCACATAAAATTTAAATTTCTTGTTAAAAATGTGAACTTGTGTCATTTTATCCTATACAAGTTTTTAATTGTTGTTGATGATTTTATATTTTACATTCAAAAGATAGAATCTTATTTTTTTCTATTTCCATCATTATACTTCTATAATAGGGAGGATAAAACGTCGGTACCTCACTGGTCGGTAGGATCACTGATGCGCGACGGATCGCGATCATCTCAACGATAATTATCTCGGCTCGATTGACAGACTTGTTCGTGTATCTCGGATATCGCTAGGTCGAGCTAGATATGATTATATTGTACATTTTCATCGATGCGTTACTCAGGAAGAGCAGATTACCGTAATGAACTCTAACGGCGCTCCGATATACGGTCCGATGACTCGAAATACGGATAACCGACTCTCGCCTATGCCATTTGCCTTTCCCCGCACTATATCTTCTGCCTTTCCGATTTTTGTTCCCTTTATCCATCAGATGCATCCTGTTATTGGTGGATTAATCCCTGGCGCTTTAAAAAATAAAGCTATCTCGTTCGATGAAAGTCCAGAGACTTCGCGTATTGACGAGTACACACATTTGATAATAGATCCGTTAAATAGTCAAAAAGTTTGTTAAAATTTGCGATCATCATGCTCGAAAGCTTGCGACAAACGCAACAAACAATTTCAAATTAATGTTTGTCTTGCGCGCCATTACTGTTACACTCTTTTCATATTATTGCGTATCGCATTTCAGTACATTAGCAGGCGCGTTGGTTTGACTGAGCTTTAATAGGACTATCAGCGGGACCAGGTGGACCGCGCTCTGACACGACACTGACGCCTCACTGACGTGCGAGTTAGACAGGAGCCTTTAATCAACTGCCATTCAAATTCCAAGCGGCGCCCAACAGTCTCCATCAATATCCCGCGCTTTCCACGCGTCCCATCCAACTTGGCGCAGTCCGGATATACCGCAGGCACCTACTCCATTTCCGCAGAGACTTTCCTAGCCCGACTCGCTACCCCCTCAACAGCCTCCGCCCTCCTTACTCTCTGTTTACGGGTCGACATCGAGCCCATTAATAAAGCCTGAGACGGATGCACGCGGGAACTCCACGAGCTTTTAATTCCGCGGCGAACGTATACATCAGAAGAGTCGTAGCGGAACCGCAGGGAAGCGATTCTCATCCCTTCCACCCTCCCCCCGCCATCCCACTTCCTGGAATCTTCTTTCTCGCTCCATCCGACCTCCGGTTCGTCGAGTAGTCGCGGGGGTCTTTAATAAAGTGAACTTTAAGACTCCCGCTCGCACGGAGATAAAGTTTAACGCGAGCCACCGTTCGCTCTGGGCTCTGGGCTCGTGCCGTCTCTGGTGTAAAGGGGGGTTAAGAAGAATAGGGAAACGGGAGGGGCGGCACGAGGATCGAAGGGGGTTGAAGAACGCAGTGGCAAGTTCTCAACTAAGTTTACAGGGCTTCCTTCGGGCCCGAGGCGCGAAAGAGAGGAGGGAGATAGCAGGATAGTTTTCTGTTAGTTACCGTGGCTGACCTCGACGGGCGTTCGTTATGTGGACCGGAACGACTTCCGAAAAGTAACTTCCGGAGTTTACGCGCTCCGCCTAGTATCCCGGCGCGTTACGGAATTGCTCCCGCCTAGCACTGAAACGCCGCGACAAACATTCTGCATTACGCGCGCTACGGCAGCAGAGTTGTTTCGCGAATGTTTTTTGGGGGTGGTTGCTTGATACCGATCCGTTGAAGAAGAAAAGGAGAGAAATTTCAGCTGAATGGAACAACGGACTATCGCAAGGTGACATTGTGTCTTTTGGATTTGGCTTTTAAAAAGATACGCATCGAAGCGAATTAGCGGGCTTGATGTCGCAATGAATATCAGATTTAAGCTCAATTCACTTGGTCTTCTATTTTCCTTTACACACAGAACAAAAATTTAGTATTAATTCAAGAATTCATTGTTTCAAAATCTTCTTGGAAAAATTTATAATCTTAAATAGACATAATTTGTTTTCATAAAGAGAAAAATTTTCTCCATGTACAATGATTGNCAATGATTGTTTCATATATAAGCAAGAATATCTTCTTGAAAAAATTTATAATCTTAAACAGACATAATTTGCTTACATGGAGAAAATTTTTCTTTTTATGAAAACAAATTATGTCTATTTAACCCTTGAACACGTAAGTGGGTCAGAGAGACCCCATATGAAGCTTCGAACGCTTACTGT
>QKQZ01040307.1:0-20875 GCA_003595255.1 Solenopsis fugax
TGTTATTGCGCTCAACACCTTGCACGGCTCTGTAGCTCTTTATATTCAAGTTGAATTATTATACCAGATACTTACTAAACATTTAGTAAAATAAAATTATTTTCGGTTATATTGGCAAAATATTTAATTGATACTATTTCACTATACATTTGGTAATTATAACCAGACTTTTTTTTCAGTGCGCTATAATTATGAATTTTCAGACCATAATCTTTATATTGTAAAAGAGTAATATTTTCTTGCGGATTATTGGTAGTTAAAAATATATCATAAGTCGTATCACAGAGATCTTGAGACAATTTTTAATAACGATTTTTCTGTAAATTTTTATTACCAGTGCTCTTGAGTATCTGTACGTAAAATTCATTAAACTGTCGGTTGTACTAATTTTAAAATTAAGTATGTAATAAATATTTGTATGTAATTCTAGTCCTTTCACTCTAACGTGACACATAGCAGACCTCAATGAGATGTTACATTTGCTCGTTTCATGTTTGCCTTGCTATCGCGCAAAACCTCCTCTCTGCTTCTTTTAAATATGGTCATTGCACTCACAGCATATTTGTTAACACATGGTTAATTACAATCGCGCGATGCGCATTTCACTATCGTATATATGACAAGAAACTAACTTAAATTAGTAGAACGAACAATATCTTAAACTTAAACGGCGAAAGATTTTATCAAATATAAACGAAATATACGAAAATTAAATGAAATACATTTTATTAATAATAAAACAATATATAAGTCACGGTTTTTTATTATGTAAATTATTCGAGCGAATGACTTGCGTATTACTCCACACGTCTAATTTAAAACGACGAGCAAATTGTGTTAAATCAATGAAATTTTCAAAAGCACAATGTGAGATGCTTTCAAACTTAAGCATCTCAGCAGTTCAAAAAAATCCATTACTGCTCGCGAATAAATAAAGCAAAAATTACTAGTAATTATTATCCGTCATCGCTTCGATTTTTATAAAACGTATAAATTATGCGAAATACTTAATTCGATAAATAACTAATATATTTACACACGTTAATCGTGGAAGTTAATTAACCGCGTGGGGCGATAGTTGTTAATTGCGTGCAGAAAATAATTGCGTTCCGGTGGATAATACGGCGGAATTTCGCTCCGCTACCTGCCAATTCGAGTTTCGTCGTGCGAATGACAATACAGCGCGGCTCTGCGGATGCCGCAACGAGCTGTGCGCAACAAAAACATAACACACAAGGCAACACGCCAGTCAGCTTTGCTTCCTTGAAAATATTTCTTTCATTTCAAATGGATTGTCAATATGTGATCGATACAACAATCGACACGATTTCTCGTTACTCGAATGTTTCGATTTGACGATTCGTATGTTTTCCGCTATCAATCTCGAAATGGAAAGCATTTTAGAGAGGCAGAAAGAGAGAGAAAGAGAGAAAGAGAAAACACTTTAGAATAAAAATATTAATACTTGAATTTAAATTTCAATAAAAATATATTTCATTTTGTTTAATCCAAATTTGAACAAATAATATACTGTAGTAGCAAAATAATGATTTTGGAAGAATTATTTAACTCCTTTTTAATGATAAATGGAATGATATTTTATAATCACACACTTTATTTTAAAAAATTATTAAATTTATTATAAAAATATGTATAATTTTTCTTCTGAATCTAATTTACACACACACTTATACACACACAAGCATATCTTTTGATAAAAAAATTATTTATGCAAATTAAATTATTATTATTACATTTAGCTTATTATCCAAGAAAGAAGTAAAATTTTGAAATTTTAATAAATAAAATAATCAGATTAAGTCGTTAAGAGTTGACCTTGTTTTCTTTTTTCTTAATTTATTAAAATTACATTTTTACTGTTCTTAAGATGAATAGATCAGAATATATTATATCTCAAAGTTGGTTTTTCGTCAATAAAAATAAAAAAAATTCGAATTTTAGTGAAAAAAAATATAATTAATAGAACCAAAAAAATCAGCAAGAAGTTTTGTATCGAAACGAATAGGTTTAATCTACTTGTGTTGCAACGCTTACAGACTAACAAAGGGCAGGAGAATTTCTCGCAGCAACAAATCATCATGGCCATTTCTTCGGTTTCCGCGGGCCGAATTTTCCGCTCGCCGACGCGCAGGATTGAAATATGGCTGGGCAAAGGAATCGCATCGCATGGACGCTGCTCCGCGAGGTGGCAATGCGAGTTTCTCGTTTTCGAGCTCGTACTGGGTTGAGAGTTTATATCGCATCGTGTCGATTCCATGGGATTTCCTTGTAAACCTCCGCGATAAAGAAAACGCATATAACGCGGATGACTGAGAAACGGTCGGTGAATAGTATTCCTTTCGAAAGCAAATAATACTGTCGATTCAAATTTTAATCATTGCTGAGGAATTGTATACATCTCAGTAAACAAGGTGACATCAAATGATGTCTTAATAACATCTTTATGACGTCTTTAACGACAATAAATGTCATTTGATATTACCTTGTTTGTTGGAAAACTTAATAATAATAATAATAATAAAATCGGTAAGATTCTATAATTATTTATATTATTTATATGGATTATATTAAATAATTTTCTATTAGATATTCAATTTTATTGAAAGTTGTCAAGAGAATAACAGTTTTGTCAAATAAAGTTCTTCAGTCATAATCTGTTAACCCTAACTACGTCAGAAGTTGCGGCAGTGACCTAATTTTACAAGGTATCATAAAGTAAGGGAAAGATTTAGATGGCGGATACAACGAAAGTTGTAGCGAGATACCGGTAGCAATTTATTATTTTTTCGCAGCGCGGCGGAGCTTTCGGGTGGATCAGGGGCGTGCTTCCTGTATGCGGGAACCACGAGCCGAAGTCGGTGCGCGTTCGAGCGAGCATAATCGTGTTAAGAACAATAACGGAGGTAATAATGGGACTTTATTACACGGCGTCATGAAGCCAGGTGCCGCGGCTGTGTGCTCCGTTACAACGCACGAGTATATAAGTAACGGGAGAAATTACGACTCCCGCGAGATGCTGGGTAGCGAATAACTAAGGAAGAGGGGGGGGGAGGGGCTGACGTGATTTCAAAACCGTTTTATATACAACGGGTTATATTTCATAATAAGAGAAATAACTGCAATGTCCTTGTCCGTAAGAAGAAACGAATGATTCTTGAATCATTCTGAGTTAAAAGGGATTACAATTTAAATGAAATGAGAAGCATCGATTTTACGCATTAGCATATTCAAACCCTAGCGAAAATAGAAAGCTTCTTGAAGTGTTGTACAAGCGTCGTACAAGCGTCTAACGCTTCGATGTCCCAATCTACGCTTTATACACACGGTTTATACTTCGGTTACGTTTTCATCACACTTTCCACGCTTTATTTACGTTCTGATGTCCCAATTTACGCTTTCGCTTGCTTTACGCTTTATTTTCGCCAGGGAAAGCATGGCATGTTGCGAAAGATTGATATCTCATTAACTGCACAATGATTCTAACTCGTGATGTATCCAAATATGAGCAACGAGTTGAACTCGTTTGGAGATTAAAACGTATCCATCGCTTTCTGCGATGCAACGGTTTTTAAAAATATTTTAAAATTTATTATTTATGAAAAGTTATATTAAGCTGCGACATTTATATTTCTTAAAAATAGCTATATCATGTAAAAAGCTAAACATATTTTAAATTTAACTGTTATTAAATTCGTGTTTATTTCCTCAAGTCAAGACAACCAGCAACAGCATTTATTAATTACAAGTGATTAATTGAACATATTTCTTAACACATATTCTACCTACTATCAAGAGATGATATCCAACTACGTTATGTAAAATATGCTCGAAACATAATTTAAAAAAGTGAAATGACATGCAAATGTTGTGTAATAGTTTTACGAACGTTTCAAGTGATTTCACATACTTATTAGCTATTATAATAAAGTTTATTATATTTTTTAAGATATATTTATTTTTAAATTTATGTTTTAAGATTGATATTCATAGTCAATTTTTATATTTAAGATTATTTTTAGTATTATCTTAAGATGTCACCAATCAATCATAATTCTGTACTAACATCTTATAACATTATTTAAGACGGTCTTGAAATAAGAATTCAACTATGAATACCAGCTTTAATAAATATTTAAAATTTATGCTTTCTTGTGATTTTTTAAGAATGACGAAAATAAATGCTGCTCTCTGGGTTCGACGTTCGAGAAATATATACGGTCTCAATGGATTAAATGCATTATCGCGATGATAGGGACTCCATATCTGAATAGGAAAGGAAAGATAAATATATATATAGGAAATCGAGATTGCAATTGTTACAGACGCCAAGAATATCTTCAGAGAGCAAGCGAGCCGTCATCCTGTCCCATAACTCGAATAGCACCAATATATACCCACTAATGCGTTGGGTTGTGTTCCGGTACATGACATCGCGCGAATTATTCGTCGTCGAGCGACTCCCGAGGAGGTTCATTAAGGGAGATAAGGGCCTGCAGCGATCTCTTTCCCTTTCACGGAATCGAGGATCGACGTCCTTCACGATGCATTCCCCTCACCGCACCGACCGCTTGGAAAACTTTTGGCGAGGAAATCCGGAGGGTGGGCATGAGAGATAGGCTGAATCGAGAGAAGGGAGGAACGGGGAGGGTGACTTACTTTTGCGGCTGGGATGTGGGTCGCGCGAAAATGCAATCTTCTGGCTCGATGCACCGTGCAATGGCTGACGTATCCGTAGCGGTTTTCTTCTTGCTAGATCATAGACGGAGACGCGACATAGTTATGAACTGTATATTACAAGATAAAGAGTATCTTATTCAAGAGGAAGAAGCAATTAAGCTTAGAAGCATAAGTTTTTCAAGAAGAAGCAAACAACATATTGTAACTAAGATTAAGGACAGAAGTAGTCTGAAAGGATTTCACATGCTCTAAAAGTTATGCAATTTGTTGTCGAGATGGTATCGATATTTTATTTTAAATAATAAATATTTTAAATAGATATTCAAATAGATATTTTAAATAGATATTTTGATAATATTTTAGAAGGTTTAGACTTTAGAATATGATTAAAGAAAACTATATTCTGTGTAGGCGTACAATTGTTTTTTTTCTATAAATTATAAAAATGCAAACTTATTGTTTTTTTTCAGTTTGGTTAATCATGCAATTACTTATCTCTTATATAATTTTTAATAATAATAATAATAATAATGATAACTTTAAAAGTGTAAGAGATCTGAGATTAAATAACAGAAGAAAGACAAATGTATTAAGAACCAGTATCCTAAGAATTGAATCTCAAGAGATTAGCAATGATGCTATTTACAGGTCTAAATCCTTGATATAATTAGTGTAATATAATAATAAAATATATGTACAGATAGATATAAAACTTAATATAAATAGTGTAAAAAGAAGATCATTGACACAATTAACACAAATGAAGAATAACAATAATAATTTTCACGAAGGACTAAAAGTATACAAGTGAATCTATCAAAGACACAGATCAAAAGGCCCGCATGTCGCATTCGCCGAATGTGAACGGAACATGTGGTCCTAGTGTGGTCCTCGTGACCGTACACGACAGAATATGTCCTCTACTATCTCATTCCCTGCTCCAGCCCATTTGCTGCTCGGAAGATGATCCAGCTAGAACTTAGCGGTCCGATACACGTGACCGATACAGCGGGCTTCGCTTCGCCATTAAGGCGTAATTGAGAATCGATAACCGATCCTACACACGACGTACCCGATATCGGTGCTTCTCTCTGATTTTAATAAGGCGATATCGGTGCCTTCCGAGGCCTCCTCGCCTCGTGCTGATTCTCTAAAATTGCTGTGGAGTTGAATATCGAGATTTTTGTAGACATAAATTGCATCAATCATCTTTGAATTTACATGCTTTCGTCTTGCATCGTACGATGCATCGTACCTTGACTAAAATACAATTATACAACGTACAGCAAATATAAATAACGTAATAGTGTAACGAATAAATGGGATTTTTTTTCAATAATAATAAAAAATAAAATTTTGTAATTTATAATATGTTTCTTTTGTTTAAACAAAAGAGGAATTTTAAGATATTCTATAAAATTACATATCTTAAAATAGATAATTTTCAAATGAATACTATATATGAAGACAACCTAAATAAACTTATTTTTCCGCTTATACAATTCTTATTTTTGTTGATTCGTATTATTTATTTTTATTCATATTTCTTTTCAGTTTTCATACTTCTGATTTTTGCTTCGAACTTGCGATATTCGCGAAATTTAGTTGCAAATACGCAATTAGTATATAAAGACAGTTTCTGACAGTTGAGAAATTTGCAAGTAAATTATAAAATTTTCCCAGAACGTTTCTGCCTTTCTCTTTTTTCCGTGTAATTCTTTTCGCAAATCCTCCATCTTTCCGCCTTGCGATCTTCGAAAGTAACCTCTGTATCATCCCCGGAAACTTATCTTGCGAAACTTTTACGCATGGCAATATTCAGACTACGCGTCTGTGTTATTGAGGCAGAATCGACCGGAACCAATTTGAAAAGACTCAAATTTAAATCGTTCTTAAATAAACAAGAAATATATTAAAATAAATAAGAAGTATAAACATTTTTTAATATAAGTAGAAATAAAACTTGTTTGTAATTTAATTAATAATCAAGATTTAGCAAGTTTTTGTACGTAAGCAGTAAGTACTTTGTATCTTGCTATAATAATTTCGGTTGTATTAAATATTTAAACAAAATGAAAATAACAGATAAAACAATTATTAATTAACCAAAAAATTATGAATGTGCGTGTGCGTGCGCGCGCGCGCGCGCGCGCGTGTGTGTGTGTGTGTGTGTGTGTGTGTGTGTGTAAGAAATATTAATTTGATAATTAATACGTAAGGCCCACAAATTTATATTAAAATTAAAGTTCTTTTTTTATATTTACTCAAAATTATCTAAATAAATTATACAATAGGAAAAAGACTTTAATCAAGAATTTTAAACATCTTTGAATTTTACGAATTTCTACTGGTGTTCAAGGAGTTAATACAAATTATTGTTTGTACATCTAAAGTTCAATTTTAAGGATTTGTAAATTATATTTTCGTTTTTATTTAAGTTAAAATTTATTTAATGCTTTGGTGAATAAAAATTTAATGAGCTTGAAATATATAATTTGACACGTTTTTTAATATATAATTTGGAATTATAATGGTGAGGAAAACAGCTATCATGAGAGAATACGATTGATATAATTAAACGTTAGCTACGAAATTGTATTCATGAATATTATAATGCATGCAAGTTTAACTGAAAGCAATTTGCTGCCCTGTCACAATTCGTAAACACAATTATAATATTCCTAGATGTAATTACAAAATGTGTCTTGAAAATATTTTCATCGATATGCAATGCTGCAATTTTGTTTTCTGTAATTAGCTATAAATTAACCGTGATAAATTAAATGCAGTGAAAATTATTGCAATTATACAGATAATGCATACGACAATTGCACAAAAAAAATGAGCTCTCTTTTGCTGCTGTTGCGAATTATCTGGTCGATTTAATACCGACTTCTAGTTTCTTTTATCTCAACAATTGAATGAATCAACAGGCTTATTCTTACAAATCTGTAAATTGACCGACATACGATGACTACATTTTTGTTTTCTCTTTTCCTCCATTTTTCCTATTTTTATTTTAATCCTCCTATTTTATTTCATTTCCTATCTCTCTTTAAACACTTGATGTCTCCCGCAGTACAATTTTTCATTAAAAAGTCTATTGATTTTATAAAGCAATTGTGTTTTTTTCTATAAAGCAGAAAAAATATTTGTATAAGTATTAGTCATTTTCTCTTTTTTTTTTAAATTTGCAATAGTAAAAAAGTATTAATTTGGTTTACAAATAATAGAATCACGTAATTTAATCTTAATAAATAAAATAGGTTTTATTAATTTTATAATCACTCGAATGCATTTTTAAAATTAAAATCTGTAGTTTTATATTTTCATATTTAGCAAGCATAATATTTAGTTATATTATGTAGCAATTTATTTATTTATTTATATTTTACACAATTAGCTAATAATATATTGATAGTGTTTGGTAAAATAAATATACTCATACGTCATAGTAATTGCAACTTCCATATAGAAATTGGAATATATATTATAAAATATAAACTATTTTTATCGAATTTTATAATTTATTATGAGCGTTTGATATATGTATAATTTGAATTATATTTCAAATAGGAACAAGAAACGTGTGCCAAATTGCGGTGGTGATTGTAAAGTTCAAGTAAAAATCGTTAAATGAGTGTACGAAAACCCTTATATATATATAAACGATATTATTATTTACAATTATACATCAGTGCAAAAAGGTTAAACTAGCAATTTTACGTAATCCACATATCGAAAATTTTGACGTCTATTTTTGTGGAGAGAGACAGAGAGGGAGAGAGGAAAGAGAATAAGCAATCGATTACTGCTAGCAATATTGATGTTAATAATATAGCTATTAACAAGTTTTGGATATCAGGACAAGTAGCATCACAGCTGTGGCCATTCAGCAGTCACGATGGCGTCTCTCAGCAGGCTGAAGCGATGAATACACTAATCAGTAGCGCGCAGTTGCCACAAATTCGATAAAATTAAATACCATGTGGAAATGCCCGACGAAAATGTTTTTTCACGTTACTCTGAAGGGAAATTGGACAAACAAACTACGGGAGGAATGATTTTGCGTTGAAAATACGAGAAGGAATTGAAGTGGATGTCTGCATGGATAATTCATTTCGCGTTGCGGCCCTCTACCCTCGAAGGGACGTTTTCAATCAGATATTGAAGGACGTTTATTCTCGCAATGAAATTAAAAATCTACAATATTTAGGATTTATGAAACAAAAATTTTGAAAGAAATTAATAAATTCTTAAATAGTTAGCAATAAAAAGTTGAAATAATGATATTGTGAAAAACTTTGTGTAGAATAATCAAAAATTTAAATTTAAATTTAAAATTAATCTTATTTGAGCATGCACGATTTATGTCTGGTATACAATTTGCTTAACAAATTTAATCTTAAGGTAAAATTAATTGTTTGTTTCTATTCATCGAACAAAAAATATGTAAATAAGATAATTAATATAATATTTTATATAATACTTTACAAAAAATTATACAGTCAATTGTAGCTAATAATTTACTTATTTGACATTTAAAATGTAAAATAAATCATTTTAAAAAAGTATTCCATGCTCCGTTTCCATGTTTTAAATTTTTTAGCAAAGCATGAAATTTTGAATATAAATCTTTTGTTAGAAATGTAAAATCATAGTAGTGTACAATATATTAAATTGTTAACTTGAAGATGTACAATTTTTAAGAAAAATAAGTTTAAATAAAACTTTTGATTTTCTCTATTAATATTAATAAACTATGAACTTCACATATAATAAATAAAATGTGTTTTATATTTCTCAAGAAATACACACAAAGTGTAAGAAAAAAGTACTCAATAATCTCCTGGCACTTAGCTTTCAAATCATCTTATACATAGTAACCGTTATTACGAAAGTATTAAGAGTCTCGTCTTCGACGAAATCGATTCTTAAGTGACGATGAGAAAAAAGACGAAAGAACCGCATTTAAGGGATCGGCGCGTCGATCGCATAATTAGTCACGACGCGCCGGAAAGCGACGAGGGAGGCTTTGCGGGAAATAAGAGGGCAAACAAGGGTGCAATGAATCACGGTCTGATTTGTAGGCGCAGGGTGATCGTGCGGACCGGCCAAGCTCGTTTAAATTCTACGAAGACGTTGAGACTTTTTAAGGAAGAGCCGTTTGTGAAAAAGCACAGATTCCTTCCGGACCAATTAACCTATCGCGACACCTAAAATGTGGAGATGAATCAAACTTTTTGCAAGATCGACACGACACATCAGAAAATTCTTTGTAAAGTTTCAAAATTCATCCCTATATTTCAAGAATAGTACAATACGACTAATTATAAGTAATTAAAAGTGTAGTAACTATAAAAATCCATTCAAAATTTTCTAAAAATTTTGCTTTCCTAATGGAACATTCACATTAATTTCACGAATTTGTAATTTAAATACAAATGTAAATATATTCCAAATGTTTGCTAAATTTTGTGTAAAAATTATGGATATGTAATATGCAGAATTTTTAAATTGAAATTTGAATGGAAATCCTTGTGAACTTAAAAGATCTATTATTCTTTAATATTGAAAAATATTTTCAGTGTGTAAATATCATATCGCAATTATTCGCATAATTATTAAAACTTTCTCTTTATAAAATAAAAATGTAGTTAAGCATAATTAATTGCCTCCATAATTTACGGGTCATGTCTATTAACCTTTAAGGAACTTTTTCTTCGGTAGACGGATAAAGTTACGCTTCAATTATTATATGCTACAGGTCGGTGGTTAATATTGCAGAAGAATTTTCTGTAACATACCTGTAATGTAAATCGTAATCTGAACTAATCGCTATAGAATTCCCTTCTTCATCGTAAACTTATTATAAGATTCTTTCATACAGTTTGCTTCAGTAAATTACAGTGACTAAAAATAATTATTACTGTTCAATAAATAACATAAGCTTTGAAAATATGTATTATTATCATAAATTGACAATATGTATAAACATTTCCGCATATTAACACAGCAATCTAATATTTATAAAATCTCAATTTATTTTACAATTTTTTAAATTAACTGAATAAGGAGAACAGTTGTAACTTCTCATTTTCGTAATTTAATAAAATTGAAATTAATCATTTAAACGAGTAATACATTTAAAATTCGAATAATTGATGTTTTATAACTATTATAAAAAAAGTAAAATGTCAAAAAATTAATCTCAAAGAATTACTCCCTTAATTGTTTTACGGCTAACGTGCCGTCCATTTATAAATCCTATATTGTAAATGTTCATTAGCTTCTTTCATGAAAAATAAAAAATGTAAGATGTAACGTGCTTGAAAATAATGTCATCGTTCCGTTCTGCAGTGCATTTTGCAACTAAGCGTCAAATATTGCGCGACCGACCGCGTGAACTCTCGCGAAATTGACTTGGAGCCTTCATAACGAACTCTCGCGCAAATATATATGTGTATGAATATATTAAATACATCACCGAAATGTAATTTTGCTCGGACGAGTTTATACCGGGAGTGATGAGTGGCTCGTAAAAGCCGATGAGTTTACAATGAAATTACATCGTCAGCCGAGCAGCGTTCCACACCTTATTACTGTCATTATGTTTAAACGATCTATCGTGCCGTGAATCAATTCGATAGCCAGATTGATAATCGCTCCAATAGCGAATGTTCCGTGTTCGGATTCATTTCCACGTCGATTTATATCCTGTCTGGATGCGCTTGACGCAGATATCAGTACGCTGAACACATGCAATTGCAATAGCAAAAGTTATCATAAACACTCAGTCGCACATATGACGCAAAAGTAATAAATATATCGTATGATTAATTAGCGATTGAGTGCCGACAAAAGTATAAGTTATGTAACATTGTAAACGTTTATATTTAAATTCTGTTATACAAATTCTGCTGTGTATGTAAAAATTTAGCTAGCTACCGATCAGAAAATAATTCTTGGGCCATTAAAATGATTTTATGGGACGCTAAGCATGTTAATGTTGCTGCAAACAGTCTTGATATTCTAGCAACCAAGTTAAACATCCGATACAATTTTTTAAACGGTTAAACACAATTATTCTCAGATTTGTATTTCAGCAAAATTTTTCTTTCCGTGTAATACATATATAATAAAATAGGGAATATTACTGAAACATAAAGATGAAATAGAGAACCGTCCAATTACCGCTTAACTGCGAGGCACGAGCAAACACTCGCAAATGTCATCTTAATGCAGCTCGAGGCCATCTGGCTATTCCCGCTTTTCAAGCCTGCCTTTACTCGTGTAACTGCATTGCGTCGCTCACCATTGTACCATTCGCGCAAATCAACGGCCGTTACATCGGACTTGTAATCCGTCCGCACCAATCTGTTTGCGTGGAACTTTACGACTCCAATAACGATTTTACAATACGTGCAAGATTGCTCTGTCGCGTGTATATACGCGAGAGCGCACAGAGGTACATACGTATGCACGCGACTACCCCCATTCGTCGTCCGATATCCTCCGGTACAATTGCGCGAGAGAATATCGCGTGACGCGTTCTTCCGATTTTGCGACGGATTCTAATGTGAGCGGGTTCGAGTTCGAAACTAGAAATGAGACACTCTTTTGAGTGTCCTTTACCTTTGTACCCGGCATCGATTCTATGCCCGCCGGGCGTCGGTTCTCATTTAAATAGCGTTCCGCGCAACACTTGCAAAGTACTGAAAAATTTACGAGGCGATAGAAGTAATTTTGATACTCTATACAAATTTCTCAATAAAATATTTATGCTACATGAAATTTTAAAATTTCAAGTTTAAACATACATATAATAAAGTCATGTATTTAAAATTCAATATTGCACAAAAATATAATAGAAATAACGAGAACACTCTCGAAAATTAGCCTATGACAGTAAATACTAATTTTCGATTTTCTCTATCGATTTATTTAAACGTTTATAAGTTTACCGGATGTCTCAGAATATTTCAAAATACACTGAAATGGATGTTGCGTTTAAAACAATTTGTTGAACCCAATGAAAAGGACAACGTATTTGATTCTTTGCAAAAGCCAATAGACCAAAAAATAAGAAAAAAAAAACTCGACAAGTGTTGAATGTAAATTCTAGTAGCTCATTAACGTTCATCTTTAGACTAACGAACATGAGAAAACGTGAATGCAAAAGCTGAGGGTTCTCAACGAAGGGTGCAGATGATCTTTCACATCGTGATGTATACACGTGTATGATAAAAAAAATCTTATAAAAACATCTTGAGATCTTGGATTAATTATGCAATAATTACATCTAAATTTAAATTTGAAATCTCCGAGTTCTTTGAATATTATTTTTGCTCAATTGGTTAAGTATTATAAGTTATTAAAATGCTTCTTTATGTACATTTAATATATAATTTAAAATCCATAAATTAGGAAAGTAATTAAAACGTATGTTATGAAAGAGAAATTTTCTGATTCCAGCCGGATTAATTTAACGTTCAATTAGCATAGTAAAGCTATCGTATAATTATTACAATTCAAAATCAGATAATTATTGCATAATTATTGCACAAAATCAGAGTTTAAAGAATTGTTTGTAAATAATTAATCTGCCAAAATTGTTCGCGAATAGGTGTAAAAAAATTATATTATCTGAAAGTTAAACTTATAAATCAAACTGAAAGATACATAAAACGTTTCCTGTAAAATTTGTTATTTTAATACGGAAAAGAATATACATTTTATCACTAAATTTTAAGTATGCACGAAGTATGGAAAGACTGAGATTTAATAGAAAAAATATTCAATCGCAATCACAGAAAAATTCAAGATAACACAAAATTTTAATTGTTTTTATAGTAACACTAAATAAATAAATACTGAAATAAAATACTGAATGACGAATACTGAAACAACAGCTATTTCGATTTTTTCGTATAGGCATTTCATATCTTACGGATATTCACACCGACACGAAGCATTACTCCTTTTTTTTAATCAGTAGTCGAAAATCAATTGTCGTCGATTTCTTTCGCAAAAATTTTTCCTTGGAATTGTTCTGACAACGCGTGCTAATTTTTAGCGTAAATTTAGTTTAAACCGTGAAGAGAGTTGTCGGCGAAAATTCGACGAGGGGTAAAACAATCAGACTAACGCGAAAACTGTATCAGACGTGCAATTCGCACTAATTGTCCCGCCGGTCCTTCCAGGCGGTTCCCATCCCTTTTCTCACCGGTGATAACTGCCCGCCTTCTAATCTTCGAGCTCGTGCTACAATAGGGTGATGATTACCTGAACGGAGCAATTTGGTATCCTCGAAACGGAGGCTATGAGAAGAGACGATTTCCTTCGTGTCTGTGCTCTCCATCCTCCTCACGCTATCGCGACGTTTGAAAACATATATGACGATTTCTTCTCAATAATTTCAAATAAAAAAAATATGATATCTTTCGAAGCTATTATAATATTTAAATAATGTAATATTAAATTGTATAATATGTGAGATTTTGTTTATGCTTGATTACTTTAAACAATCTATGATTTGTATCAAAATTTAAAATAAAAGTGTGTTTATAATTTTATATACTATTTTATATACTATCCCTTATATGTGTGAATGTGATATTGCTCATTTGCTGCAACAACAACATTAAACAACAAAATCTTCGAGATTAAATCGTTAAAATTGTCACTTTTAAATGTAATTTTAGTATAACGATTTGATCTGATTATAGAATAAAAATATTAATAGCTTTTCACATAGTATATTGAATTATTATCAGAATTCTCTTTTTCTGCAGACATCTAAAAAAAGATATATTTTGAATTATCATTATATGTCACAGCAAATGAGGCGTTATACTATATGTCATGAATACGCAGACTGATTTAGTCTAATTATAGACGAACAAAAATATTATTTGCTTTTCACTCAGTATATTAAATTATCATCAAAATTTTCTTTTTCTGCAGATATCTAGAAAGAAAATAGTTTTTGAATATGCAGACTGATTCTAACAGTTATAGTTCATTTTTAAGTCAAGTAAAAAAAGTCGAAAAGACTTTTATTATTTAATATGATTTATCATTGTGATTTTTTTAAACAAGCATTGATGCAATTGCAAAATGTAACTGCACTTTATTCAAATAGAATTATATTTTTTATAAGTATCGTACAAAATTACTAGAATTATCAGATGTATATACTTGTATAAATATTATATATGTATTCTAATATTTAAATATTTTTTGTATCGCATAAAGTAATAAATAGAATTCTATCCTAAATTCTGACGCAAGTTATAGATCGACTAAAGTGAATTTTATTTTCCTTCTTTCAAATCATTGTTTCAGTTTCTTTAAATATCAACTTATCGATTGCACTTTTTTCATTTTGTTTTAAAAAAGCTATCTATAATAATCACGTTTGGATTACTTCAATATCGAAAATGTTCTATTTTTCAAATGATATTTTAAAAATTACAACTTTAATGAAATAATTAAATATCCAATATGGAAAGCGCACGCTTTTACCTTATATAAATGACCAAATTATCCACATTTTATTTCTAGTGATTGTTTTGGAATTGCAATTTTTGACCGGAAACGGTGGATATGTTTAATCGCGTGAGATCGTCGCGGGAATAGTTATCCATTATGCTTTCGTTTCTCGCACTGTGATAGGCTGTATTTCTCTCGGCAGCGATCCATCTCCTTCTCGTCGCTCGTAGATACATGTACTTATTCGAACATCCGTCTAGGTGCACGTACATCTCTAGAGGACTATAGCTCTTCGCGGCCCAAAAAGGACTTCCCATTCACTACTTCACTAAGGTCCTTTTTCTATTTCTTTCGATAGTCTTTTTACTCCTTTCCTATCTATTTCCTCCTCTAACAACGTAAACCCATAGTATTTGCGCGTATAGGCAAAGCTGTGAATACTTCTATGTTATCAAAGCATTTCTTTTCGTAAATATGTGCAGTAAGCAAATCTTAATGGAACTTGCGATCTCAAAATTTTCCTCTTGAGTAATTTTTTGCATATTTGAAAAGTTAAAAATTGTATAATACAAAAAGAAGAATGTTATTTGTCGGTCGAGGCAAGCTCTGGTGCTTAATAATATTTATTATTGTTCAATAATATTATGTTCCTAATTACTGTCTTTTCCCTCACGACAAGAATGATGTCCTAAAGTTTTGGGAAATCAAGATGCAACGAGGTTGCCGAAGACTCATTATCAGTTTCAGTAAAAATAAATTTAACACTCGGTTAGCGGCTGCACTTGCAACTGCGACGCTTAACGAGACGAGCAAGAAGCGCAATGGGATGCGTGTGGTCATCGAAATGATTCATGCGTTCCGGAGCGGCGACAAAGCGGCGCGCCTCCGAAAACTGACACGCTTCATAACCACAGAGGACGCACCGGGCCGAATAAACGCGTTATTGGAAAGCAATCAATGGGATAACGTAATTATCGTACTGTACGCGCGCCACGCACAGGATCGTTATGACGACGCGACAGGTTTGTCATAGACTGAGAAATATGCGACTGTGTTCGCCGATCGAATATTTCCAGCGGAACGACTATTGAAAATCTCAATTGGGCGAAATGCCGAAAATATAAAACACGACCGAAAGAGACGTGGGAATTCTTTGTTAGAGTCGTCAGTTTTTTCGATAGTGCAAATGTACTGAATTTTATTCTCAATTAATTTCCGAACAAAGAGATTCTATAACAGTGGCCACTTGATTAAAATTCAACAAAATAGCTCTTGCTAACGTTAAATAATATTTCGTTTGCGCTAAATTTTTTTCGGGATACCTTTTCATGTATCCAATATATTATTTTGCCGCGTTATCGCAAGACCAGTCGAAAAGTGGTTGCAGGTGTATTTGAGGGGCATAAGAGGCAATGTCTTTCCCGTCAAGTTGTTCTGTATGGCGAAAAACGTGGCATCAAACTTGAGAACGAAAATCAAGGTACACTCGAGAGCCGCTGGATGGAAATGGAAACCTGAGTGAAAGGTGGACAAGCAAAAAGCTATCCACCCGGGGGCGGATAAATATTAACTCTTTTATAAATATGAAACGCGCTCGACGCATCCTCTTGTTACGCCGACGAACGAGCGTGGCCGCTGGATGGAAATGGAACAGAGCGCATGGGAATGGAGAATTGTGGCGAAGGTGTAGACTATGGAAGGAGCATAATGTATGAAAATTGTGCTCTGCCTACGTCAGAAATTAATTTATTATCATCGTCTATCGATTAATATTAAACGTTCGAAGTATTGTTGCAAATTGGCTTGAATACTTCGATTTTAAAATGAGCTTGATCTATATTATTATAATATATAATATATACACTGAAAAAAATGTTTGGGAAAATTAACCAAAGTTTGGTTGAATAGTGATCAAATGAATTTTATAGTGATAGTTACTAAATATATAGTTGTTTTGACCAAACAATTTGTAGCCTTAACCAAATAATCATTTTCATACAACAAATTACAAAAAGTTTTGTTAAATTTAACTAAGTTTTTGGTACCATAACTATACCATAAGTAACTATAAAATTTATTTGATCATTATTCTATCAAACGATTTCTCTCAGTGTATAATCGATTGCTATCGCTTGGAAATCAATTATAATTTCTTAATATGTTAATGAAATATAAGTACACTGAAAAAAAAGTCTGGTTATAACTACCAAATGTATAATGAAATAGTATCAATTAAATATTTTGTCAATATAACCAAAAATAATTTTATTTTAATAAATGTTTAATAAGTATTATCAAATTTGGTATAAGTTACTAAATATTTAGAAAAGTAAAATTATTTTTGATTACATTGACCAAATATTTACTATCTCACTATACATTTGGTAGTTATAACCAGTCTTTTTTTCAGTGTACTTGAACTTCCTTTGAAACAATCTTTCTTTCTTCTCAGAAAATGCTCCAGAGGTACAATACAAATAACTGTTATACTGTAATTATATTTAAAGACTAAAAATCATTTTCTCAGAAAGCACAGTGTGAGAAGAGAATCGGTTCCCGGATTTTAGAGAGGCATTTCGCTACACGCGTAAGCGCGGATTTCAATAAACTCTACCTCGGAAACGTATCGAAGGCTCTCTCTCTACGTATGGAAATCCGGTCGACCGGCTTTTCTCGCGCTTTCCGAGAAGATTCCGGGAGCTCGTATCTCCGCTAAACAGCAGTCGAACCATGGCGCGCACGCGGGGGGGTATGCATCGAGAAGGTGCACCGGGATGGCTAAAGCCGATTGAAACAATCGGCGATCAGTGTTCGGTGATCCCGCTCGGAAATGGCGAAGGATGAAAGGGTAGAAGAGAGGGAGTGAAATCTCGCAGCCTCGTCCCCGGTACCACGAACAATCCTTCCCAAGGCGTCGACTGAGATAAATCTCCGACGGATGCAGCCGCCTCGCGACAGGGAAATAAAGGCTGCAGGATTCAACGGCGGCTTGTCGATAAATTTTGTATTGGCTTCTTTCGAAGGTTCCCATCAACATTTCTAGTGTTGCTGAAGTATTGCGAATTCAAGTAATTATGCAATTAACGTAATGTAACTTCTCAGCGAAGCGCAAAGTTTGAAACGGTTCTGAAATATACATACAGAATCTGATTTTAGATAGAATAAACTATCGTAAAAGATAAATGTGTATTGGATAAACGCATTTCATTGACAAAAAAGACATCAATTATCTTAACGTTAAATTGATCTAAAATAGTGTCATGAGATATAGAGTGAAGATTTAAAAAAATCGATTGTTCACAACTACTAGGAATTCTCTTCGCTATTGCTATTCCGAAATTCTCTATCCGGACTTGCTAAACGCTAATGAATTCAGTATGTAGTTCAGTAACTCAAGATTCGTATACGCGCGTATGCATTTAACACGTAGCTTTGAAAATCCCAGGCCACTTATGATAATGAAATTATTTCCCTCTTGATACGTCAAGGTGGCGAGCATGATCTCCAAGGACATAATGTCCTCCTTACATTTTCATCACGTTACGCGTTGCATATATCCAGTGCGAGATGCAGCAAGAATTTTAAAGATGCCTTCTGACTATTGCAAAAGAGCAGAGCTGTTGAATGAACGTCTTTAACTTGAAAGATGAAGAAATTACTTTATATATGCGCAAAATCCATTTGTTTCAACAATATATTCTTTTGATCGCATAAGTTGCTATTACATGAAATTTAATCAATTTCTAAAACTTTCAAATATTTCTCGAAATTAATCGGATGGACAAATTTTATTTATTTTTTTTTTTTTTACTCGTTAATAAATAATTATAATTTCAAATCGCGATTAATCTTTCAGCATTATCAACTAAAATAGATTGTACAAGGAAACACGATCAAGTGTCTTCCTTCAATTTTAGTAAGCCTTGGATATATTAAAATATATACAAAAATAAGAGACACGTATTTTTTTATAAGTGTCTCCTCGCGCGTAAACTAGCGCTTTGAAAAAAATTGGTTATTTTCTTTCGAAGCAAATATAAATAAAAAATTTTTTATTAAAAAGTTTTATTTTTGACTTTCATTAAAAAATGTTTTAAAATTATTACTATGAACTAAATTAAATCATTATTACTTATTTTTAAAACCATTCAACTTTTGTTTAAACAATTTTTCTATCTTTTATAAATTATAAATTATTTATTCTCTTAACGTGCGAGACGACACTTATAAAAAATGTCTCTTATTTTTGTCTATATTTTAATATATCCAAAGCTTATTAAAATCAGAGAAAGTCACTTGGTTTTGTTCTTCTGTTAGTAAGAGATAAAATTGATTTCAAAGTGTATATTGTTGTACAGTGAATACCATTAAAAAAAGAATCGTGTTAAAGATTAAGAAACGATCAATGAAGATCAATTTATCGCATGTATAGTATATCCATGCTCTAGGTTCATATTGGAGCCATGCATTAAAATTAAAATATTACTCCTCTTATCGATGAATTGTGTACGAGTTTGTTGTTTGTTGAAATCTTTCAAATTGATTACGTAGTAAAAATTCTATCGTGATGTTCGATGAATGATTAACGATATCCGACTTGGCCGGAAGTGATGGGAGTCGGCGCTTGAATCCCCAGATGGTAACCCATCGAATCGTGCCGCCACCCTCGTTGGTCGGTGTGAAATTGTCGATGCAATCCCTTCGCTTCCTTTCCACCCTTGGCATTCTCTCTATCACGAGATAGAGTAGATAGTGTAAGCGAGATACCCGTGTGCATAAAAGTTCTTGCCGCGGATCAAAGTAATTTCTTCAAAGCCACGTATTCCCGTAGGGATCGACGGAAGTGGCGGAGTTCAGTGGTAAGATATATTTTTGGCTCCAAATTTTCCTCAAAGTGGCAACACGACGATAGGGTGAGGGAATAAATAAAAGGTTTGGCGGGAGTACAAGTGTTTCTTCAGGTTCTTTGTGCGTGGAGAATTATTCTCACAAAAGTGGTTCCAAGAAGAACCATCACTCGCGTGAAGTATACCGCTACAATTGATACGTATACATGTGTGATACGTAACGCTCGTGCAATTTTTAAATAAACTTATGTTATATGGATGGCCCGTACCTTTTTCCATGGGAATCTCAATTTTCTCATGCGACACTAAAAAATTTACAAGTTCGCGAGGGACCAGAAACCCAAGAAATTGTCGTTTCGTTCATCGACATTGCCATTGCGCAAGCAGAAGAAGCCGGAAAATTTTTAATTAACGGACAGAGAAGAAAATGAGTTCTCGTTCGCGCGTAGTCGAGATCGACCAAGTTGTACTCGCCCCTGACGAAGAACAAACGCACGCGACGACTTGCCGATCGAACAAAGTTGGGGATCGGCGAGGGCTGTTGACATTTAATTTGAATCGAACGAGACGGGCTCCCTCGTTATTGATCCCGACTGGTTACGATGATGACAGGATGCTCATTACATTTATCTGACTTTCATTTTGGAACCGAGTTTCGTTCTAAGAATTATTTATATATCGTGACCGCGTTACTGTGGTTTTGTCCAGACAAGAGTGCCAGAGAAATTAATAATTTGTCATCTCTTCCGCTTGAAAGAACATGCATATGGAATGACGTGATTCTACAGTGGTCATGCTAAATATTACACACACACACATATATATATATATATATA
>QKQZ01040308.1:0-10819 GCA_003595255.1 Solenopsis fugax
ACTGAGAGAAATGTTTGGTAAAATCAACCAAAGTTTGGTTGAACAGTGATCAAATAAATTTTATAGTGATAGTTACTAAATATATAGAGGAGAAGAGGGTATTATATCTACAGTGGACGTTATGGCTACCACCATTATCTCCAATGGTGGTAGCCATAATATCCACAGTAGCCATAATACCCTTTTTTCCTCTACATGTATATAAACTCACGGAAATGTTCTCATTAAAAGTTCGGAAATACATTTTCTAATTAATGTCATTTCTATGATCTGCATTAAAAACTACACTGAGAAAAAAAATTCCTAAATTTTAATAAATATTTATTCAAATAATACGAATAATTCGAGTAATTTGAATAATTTGAATAATTCTTCCAATAATTCTTCGAATAATTCGAATAATACGAATAATTTAAATAATTCTACAAGAAAAATGTACTTAAATTAAATCAATAATTATTGTACTAAATAAATATATACATTTAGTAAATATTTCGTTAGTACTATTCAAATAAATATTTATTAAAATTTAGTATTTTTTCCTTCAGTGTACATTTTCACAATTTTATTTATTTTTTTTTTTATAATAAAAATTATGTCTAAATTATGTTCAGATGTGATAAATTCCGTCTATTAATAATTTATACTGCGTTATTTACACGACAGCAACCTCTACACATTAGATTTTCATAATATTAACATCTCGATCGAATGTTCAATAAATAGCATGGTTAATTACTTGCGTTATACTTAGGACTAGCGATGCGTGCGTGTTATAGCAGCACGTATTTACGGTCGTCGCGCATTCTGTCTGGGCGTTGCCGATAAGATCGTTAAATTCCGTCGTTCCCTCTAATCGCGGTACATCACCGATGTTTAGCTACGAGCGTGTTGAATGCGATAAATGCCGCACACACAGACGCAGACACAAACACCTCGGCGGCCCGAACAAGTGCAGCGATCGGTCGAACGAACTCGGTCAGTAAATACACGATGCGCACAAAAGCTCATACGCTAGCATTTAGCCACCTGCGAAACGGCAAGCGCTCTCAAACGAGCACGGAACCGACTGCGAGCCTCGTGCGTGAGACGCACCATCGCGGGTCGCGACTCGCGGCCAATTAATTGGCCCGATTATCGCTCGTCGGGTCTCAATTAGTCTCGCAGTACGTATTGTGGATACACCTCCATGAAATTCCGATGCGCCCGCCTTTCGCACTCGCAATCGAGAGGCGTGCGCGCACGTGCGTGAGACACGCCTCGCGAATGCGGATATCATTACGAGTGGAAATGCGACTCTTCCCTGACGTGGAAAATTACAGAATTAAAATTAAAGACGGCTGAAGTTGAGATTTACTATTCACATTACCTATTTTTGCTGGTGTTCATCATTTTGCTAGTGCATTGTGTATGATAAATGTCTTGTACACTGAAAAAAAAGTCTGGTTATAACTATGCATAGTGAAATAGTATCAATTAAATATTTTGTCAATATAACCAAAAATAATTTTATTTTACTAAATGTTTAGTAAGTATTATCAAATTTGGTACAAGTTACTAAATATTTAAAAAAGTAAAATTATTTTTGGTTACATTGACCAAGTATTTAATTGATACTATTTCACTATACATTTGGTAGTTATAATCAGTCTTTTTTTTTCAGTGCAGTTTTTTTAAAGAATATGCATGTTTTATAAATATATTTTATTATTACTATAACTTAATGTATTAATTTGGGTGTGTGCTTTTTTGTGATTTTCAATTCTAATAATAAAAAAGTCACGTAAAGATTTAAATGTGTAAGGAAATAATCTTAATTTCACCACGAAGATCTGGGCGTTGCGTTCCGATAAATTTAACAATATTACGCGCACACACGCACATATAAAATCACAAAGACTCGGAGCGATTCGCATGGTGGCCTTTCGATGACTCGTTATTTTTGCTAATGGCGACATTAGCCGCTCGAAAAATTATGATCGTTACAAGCTACCGCTCGCCCGACGCGCAAGGCTAAACGATGGCAAGATGAAATCACGAAAGCGTGAACAAACAGTGGTGAAATACGCTCTAACGGTTAACTATCGTTTCGAGACAAATTAACGACGAAGTAACGACGACGAGACGTACAATGATGTGGCCCGGCCAATTTTCCAGGATGCCACGGAATAATTGCGGCCGGAACAGCCGAGTATAATGATTTTCGCATCGTCACGCGATGCTAAGATGTGTATCCGCCATTCTCCGTGCTCTCGTGACAAGGCAAGGTGCCGATAAGAAATATACCGGAAATCTGATTCACCAATAACACCTTACAAAGTTATAAGAAACTTTGTTGTGTAATATTGTTAAATTTATCGGAACGCAACGCCCAAAGATCTTCGCGCCGAAATCTTCATTGTCTTTTAAATTTATATCTTGATCTAAATAATCATTTATTTATTTACATTACTTGTTAAAATGCAAATAATCACCCATCGTGTTTAAATTACTCGTAGTGCACGACGCATCAAGCATGAATTAGATTTAAATGTATTTTAATAAGTACATTATTTATAAAAAGTATATTTATTTAAAAAAAATCGATCGATGTGTTAATTTTTTCCTATAGTTAGGAAGTTGAATAATATTTTAATAAGTACATTATTTATAAAAAGTATATTTATTAAAAAAAATCGATATATTAATTCTTTTTCTATAGTTAGGAAGTTGAATAATATTATATGTGTGCTGTAATGAACAATGAAATAATATATATATATATATATACACGTATATAAACTTTGCAGCAAATTTTTATAAAAACGACTCATTTATCCACTTTGTCAAAAATTTTTGTTATACTAAATAAATATGTTGCTACCGGTTTTAATTCTCCAGCGCCTCTTTACCTATTTCCTACGCCTTTCAAGCACATATTCTAGTCATAAAGCGCGTTTTTAAGTAGTAAATTTAAAAGGAGATCCTTATTCGGATCTTGGATTTGAAATACCTTAATATCAGCTGCGCTATTATTTATTTTGCTCGGAAGTAATTGCATTGCTGGCACTTAGCCGCGGAAATTAAATCAAGTAAATTCACATTAATTTATCTCGATACTATCGGCGTTTAGTTCGAGTACGATTCAAGCGCGGTAATCGAGCGTCAGCTGAGACGGTCGCAAGTTACACAACGCGATTGTCGCGGGGAATGGCGCGCGACACAATGCGGAAAACTCGACGGTGAGTACCGCTGACGTAAACCTCGAAGCATGTTGACTTTACATCGAATGGTTTCGACCATTCACTCCTCATTATCCATTCCGTCGCGAATGCTGCGTTTCGATAAGCCAGCTTGGAGTTATCATATATTGAGAGTTTCGATGAAGCCGAACAACGATATGCCGTTCCATTGGAAAGAAAAGAAATGCGAAAAGAACTCTCCTCGATTTCCCGATATTGTCAGACCTCGCAAATTTATTTCTATTTAATATAAAAATTAATTTGCAAAATTAAAATGAATAGAAATTATTTTGAAATTAATTCTGCATATAATATTCAAGATTCCTTCTTATAAGATTTTACTTTGGTAATATCTTAACTGCTTCTTTCTGGGGACCACTTTTGGCTTCATCTTCGAATGGCCACTTGAATGTAAATTCTGACAATGGCAATCGCGTTTGATAGGTGCGCGCGTGTTACGGCAGAACAGCAATTTCAGAAACGGTCAGCGCTATGAATCGTGCTTGCATGACGAGTGTTTATGGGGAGTCATAAAACGGAATCGTAGTATCTCGCGCGGGTCAACTTGGCCGAATGCACGTGCAACAACTTTTCGGCACGTTGCTACAACTGCGGCGACGCGAGTATTGCATCTGCGAAGCGAGTTGTCGAAATATTGTCGAATCGCATCGGGGTTTAAGTTGACTGCAAACAGGATAAACTGTAAAGTTGCCAAACAGTCCCCAGAAGTTCTCATGGGATATCTTTCGAAAGAGTCGAATTGTGCAACGAAGGATTGAAAGCGTTTCTTTGAAGTTGATTCACACTTTTGAATAAAATATTTGATCGATAATAAATTATTAATTGAAAAGTGTTTAGATCTCTAATAGTATAATTATTATACTTTACTGTTCACAGTCGAAGAAAAATTAGCGTTGTAGAAATAAACGCGAAGTTAATATCAGCAATCGATGTCTTAATAGCTGAATACAATTACAGAAAATGTAAAGGGAAAATTAAAATCTGTAGAATTTTATAAATGCATAGAATTCCTCTTGAATAATTCGACAAGGTAATTGTATTATATCGTGATTTAAATAAAAAAAAAGATGTCAGTTGCGTCGTTTGCATGTTGAAATATGTAACAGAGTAAAAGGAACAGTGTAAGACTCTTCGCGCGACGTAAAGTGTAATGGCAGAAAATGTGTGGTCAACAAATGTTAGTTTTGATGTTACGACGCTCTCGCTGGAATTTCACTTATGTTAATGTTGGCAAAAGTATTACGAATGGCACTACGAGGTGCGCAACTTTATGCTGAACCAAGATTTTACAAAATATCTCGTTGTTAAATAAAGTAAAGAGAATAAAGAGGATTTAATAAAAATTAATGGCACGAAGAGGAAATGTGGCTTCACACGGAAGGGGATTTCCTTATCGCGCGCAAGAATCAATGAATATCCTCCTTTCATCAAATATTCCGTTACTAAATTAACTGCCTACATTAAAGGAAAATGTAATCAAATGATTTCTCATATTTAAAACAGTTTTTAATAATTTCACTGTTAAATTCATAAAGCGAGCGGTGAGAGAGAGAGAGAGAGAGAGAGAGAGAGAGGAAAGCCAGAAAAGGGAACCTCGCAGAGTACGTAGTACACTTTCAGATCGTAATGCGGCATTATAACTCGGCAACGGCCAACGTCATGTCATTATTAAAGCGGATGCTGCGAAAGGTAAACGGCGCTGCCGAAACGTTGCCGAATAATCAACGCGTCCCCGTCCCTCGCGCCCGTTCCTCCTCACAAAACGGCAGCTAACGAGAAACTTGGACACAAAATTATGTGCAAGTCGAAAGCGTTCCGGAAACTACCTTACGGAATTTCTCGGCGTGGCCAAGATTCCGCCCAAAAGCGCCGCCGCCGCCGCGAAACTTGCAGCCGACCACCTATAGTCGGAACTTGCGACTCGAGAAGAGATTGCTCCGAGCACTCGGCTGTCCGCCCGCGGCAACGAACGTTGCTATTATCGCCGCTGGATGCACCGCTGCATCGCGCTGCATCGCGCCGGCCACTCACTCGTACGCGTCTCGAAAACGGAATGACGTTATTAACGAGCTCGTTATCTTGCCAAATAATAACTGCCACGACGAACGACTGCGTGTAATAACCGTCACGATAATTGCGGAGACAAAGCGGCCGGGCAAATTCCCAGACGCGAGAATTATGCATTCTCTCTCTCTCTCTCTCTCTCTCTCTCTCTCTCTCTCTCTCGCTCGCGCAACGGGTTAATCTGCGCGCCGATAACGGAGCATGCCCTCCGTTGCCTGATAAGAACTAAGCGAAAACTTGATAAAGTGGAGGAATATAAGTACCATTTGTTTCATTTCCCGTGCTTATAACGCGATCTAAAAAGCGATTTGATTTTTATTACATTTTTGCAGCTGATGTTAATTTATCACTGGAGAAATATTAGCCGGAGCAAAAATTAACAGGCACGCCGCAGTGCTACGAACATTTACGTCAGAGCGGAAAGTTTGCAATTATTAATTAACCCAAAATTAGTAATGCTAACTAATTAACACACTACAAATAATAAACTACAAAATTTCAGATATTAATATTTTACATGTAAAAATTCTCATCTTTCTCTCTGCTTTACTCTCACCTTTATAAACTATTGTCAGACGGATAAAGAATTTAATTTAAACGTTAAAGAATTGAACGTGGAATGTTACAAAGTTCTAAATTATGTTGCACGTACGTCGAATTGACTTGATTCGACTCCGAAAGAACAATCACACGGTTAATTAATTCTGCACGTATCGTTTCAAGTTGCACGATCACGCACGGGATTGCGCTCTCATCTGGATACCAATCAACTCGATTCGATTTCCGTGAGACTCGACACCGTGAATCTCTTCGTTCGACGAATGCAGTGATGTTACCCGCAGATGAGCGAAGAGTGCGAACACTCGATCGAACAGTAATTATCAATCTAAAAGTCGGTTACGAAACCTAACCAGGATAATTACATTAGCATATTCATTCAGCAAATTCATGGATTCGCAAGTGCGAGATTTTTGGGATTCAAAGGCGGACAAGTCTAACGAGAAGTAGCTTAAAATATGATTATAGTTATTAACAAAGTTGAAGACGCGCTATTCGTTGTCGTTAATAAAGCAGTCGTGTAAATGATTCAGTTTACTAACATTTATTAACAAGCCGGGAACACCTCTCGCTAATAATTCGCCAGGCGAGAGCCAGGTATTATTTTAATCTATTGTAACAGGCGGACCTGCGCCGCGTAATACAGCACCGCAGAAAATTAAACGGCACCACTAATTTTCTCTTTTGTGCAATACCGGCTTTACCGAGGGTTTCCATATTTGTTTGCGGTGGCCTTTACATGCACGAAAATCTCGGCTAACGATGCAAGTTAGCCGAGAGCCACTCACATAACAAGATCCCGTACACGTACACGCAAATTAAATAGCCAGGCGTATGTGCATGCTCTCGGTCGTCACGTCGAAATCTAAACAGGATTCGAAAGCTTTCACGTGAAAACTACGGCATTTCTCACCGAGGTCCGGAAAAGCGACGTCCGCCGGGTTTAACGTAAAGCTTACATCTAACACAGCGTAACGTTATACATACGCGACGCGTGACAAAGCAACGGAAAACTCTAAACAAATGCGTTTGTTTACGAAGGATGGAAACCAAATTAAATGCGATCCCGAACTTTTTTTATAAATAAATAAACTCTAATAAATTAATTTACGTTAATGAATTTGTATCTGTTCACAGAGAAAAAGGTTTCTTTAGATTCAGCATTCCTATTTATTTGACTGAAATTTGTTTCATTGAAACAACATATGCTTATACGAAACATTATTTGTTTGAATAAAAATGTTGTTGTTTTGTTAAAAAGATTTCTATTATTTGACAGAAATAACACTATTATTTGAAGTAATATCTTTCAACCAAATAATATATTATTTGATTACAATAAGTATAAGAACAATGAAACAAATAATTTATTTATATGAAAATGGCAAAATATATTTATATATTATATCTTTCGTTTCAAACAAATGATTTATTTAAGACGAAGATACATATTGTTTCAAATTCAAATAATCGTACTTATTGATTCAAACATTGTTTGATTCAACGTTTGTTTGGAACATTCCAAATAACAAACAAATTTGTTTGGATACAATAAAATTTATTAAATTTGAAGAAATCATTTTCTGTGTTTATATTATATAAAGCCATTCTTTAATTAAGATGTTTTATACGAAAAACGAATAATTTTTAAGTTCATTTATAATAATAATTTGGTCTTGTACACAACGTGTGATTTAAGTGATGTAAAGTTATTTAAAGAATATTGATGTTGAATGCTAATTGTGTTATTGCACTAATCATTTTTATAAAGATAACATGATGCAGATTATAACCTATTTGAAAGCTAAATTAATAATCCGATTAAAATTTATGAACAAGAATACATTTTACGCGTGTCTAGATTTTAAGTGAATGAAACTGTGATAATACGTGAATAAACAGGGTATTTCCCTTGATATCTACAAAGAATTGGCAATCAGGAAGAGTATAATTTTAAGGACTACTCGAGCACATTAGTGCAGATAGACTTGTTTAATTACACGATAGAACGTGCAATCCATAACGATAACGTACGTGCTATCGATCTAACGTGATCCACAAGAACACACACGCGGCTTCGATCGAAACCGACCGCTCGCGTCGATTGATCCACGGATATATATATGTGTGTGTGTGTGTGTGTGTGTGTGTGTGTGTGTGTGTGTGTGTGCGTGCGCGTGCGCGTGTGCGTGTGTTCACGTATAATCTATGATATCGAAATGTCTGATTAAACAAGGATATTGCGTTGCGCTCGAACGCAGCGGCGCCGCGCTCGGAATGTCGCGTTGCATTGCGCATAGCGGCGTATCGTTATGCACGTGAAAATTATCGATCGAATGCCAATCGTTAATATAATTGATCAATTCGGTATTAGCTTGATCGGAAAGCAAGTGAAAATTTAACAAGCGCATGAGAAATGTCATCTGGATTCAACGTCATCGCGTGCGTCATTGTTTCGTGATTGACGCTATCGCAATTTGCGCAATAGCTTATGGCACTGCAAAATATTGATGATAAATTGCTGGTGTACTTTCAAAATAATGTTATCAATGGAATTTTTTAAATCTACGATTATTTAAGTATCTTTTCTCAAATTGTTTCCACTTGAAAAATCTTTTAGAATAATTATACTTCAAGTATCTCTTTCCTTCTCATACATGTATAATTTTACAAGATGTCAATTACATTGAAGAAAAGTCTGGTTATAACTACCAAATGTATAGTGAAATAACATCAATTAAATATTTTGTCGGTATAATCAAAAATAATTTTATTTTACTCAATGTTCAGTAAGTATTATTAAATCTGGTATAAGTTATTAAAAGTTATAAAAAATTTAGAAAAGTAAAATTATTTTTGGTTACATTGACCAAATATTTAATTGATACTATTTCACTATACATTTGGTAGTTATAACCAGTCTTTTTTTTTCAGTGTATCAGATTATTAAATAATCATCAGAATAATTGACTATAGCTATGCAAGAAACGTACAAAATTATAGATTGTTACAATAATCAGTGGGTAGTCTGTACATTTTCCTACATTAAACAAAAAAGATCCAAGCCTGATATGTGCCTACACTGAAAAAAAGTCTGGTTATAACTACCAAATGTATAGTGAAATAGTATCAATTAAATATTTCGTCAATATAACAAAAAATAATTTTATTTTACTCAATGTTTAGTAAGTATTATCAAATCTGGTATAAGTTATTAAATATTTAGAAAAGTAAAATTATTTTTGATTACATTGAAATATTTAATTGATACTATTTCACTGTACATTTAGTTATAATCAGTCTTTTTTTTCAGTGTACTTGAAATTATACATCTGAATTATTAGTTAGTTTCGCGACAATTCTAACATATCAAATCGTCATTAAATACATTAAAATTCCATTTGTGGATCATTCGATATGGATTAAAGAAAGTTATTCTTTTACAGCTACATGACCTAGAATTCTCGATTTCAATGCCAGTAAAAGATTTTCAATCGGATTCAGCTAGATATCCGGTTTTTATTCGCGAGCACTGACAATCCCCGAAGTCGAGCAGATCGGCTTCTCTCGCGTCGCATTGCTTCTCGATGCAATCTATTCGCGAGTAAAAGTGCATTCGCATTGCATACCGACGTGCGCGGCGTTCGCGCCGACTCTCGTTGCACGACGCATAGGGAAACGAGTTTACGTGCTCGATACACGCTGCCGTTTGTGTCGCACGTACATACGTCGCGAATCAAGACGATGACACGTCAATAAATCATTCGCGACAACGGCCGGGCGTTCAACATTGTTCCGGGGAAAATTTACGCGGCACGATGCGGCGATACGGTCGGACGAAATACAGTGCTCGGACAATATCGAGTCGATACGTCGGCCGTGAGTCTAGCAGAGATGTTCGATGAACAATGGGATTATTCGGATGGAGTGTTTCGCGCGCGAGAGGCACATTATAGGATACCCGCCGTCTGCGCCCTCGATCAGGGATTAATTTGTCATTAATGTGACCGTTCGTGCAACGGTAATCTTTGAATTTCAGATAAGCAAATACACAGGAGCAAAATTATTCCTGGCGTAACGCGGACGATGAATTTTTTCTTTAAATAGCTTTAATTTCAAAGTTATAAGACGCTTAGTGCTCGATTAACTTTTCTTGTTAAGGACAAATTAGTTTTAGGTCGCGAAGTTAACAGATCGAGAAAGAGATTAACCTGGAATCTATCGAGTACTGCTTTAACTTACTTTTCGCGATAAGTAGTTAAGGATTAGCCGTATGCAGATGAGAAGGCATTAAAGTCACCGAACGGTTAAATACGTTCTACGCAACATTGTAACGATTAACAAAATCACTGACAGATTTAGAGAATTTTATAAATTTTATATATTCTATTAATATAAATAAAATATTTCATAATTATTAATTACATTAATTATTTTATAATTAATAATTAAGAGATATTCTATTTTATCTTATAATAGACGGAACATTTTATTATTTTAAATTAATAGTAATTTATAATGAATAGAAGAGACACACTGCAGAGGAGACACAAACTGCAACAATTCTATTACGACATCTCCATGCAACCACGACACATTGTCACCGCAAGACTCGTCGAGGAACTAACCACCTCTCTGCCATCGCTTGTACATTCCTTATCTAATCACTGCACACCGGTCTGCGACACATTATTATCTTCGTTAATTACACCCGGACACAGCGCACCGCGTCCGTATCGAATCTTTCTCCCCGGCGTGTTACGAAATTACGTCCTGCGACGGAAGAAAGACACGGGACGAGCGAGGAGTCAGATAACAGGATTAACTCGCGCGAGCAGGAGTGTACTCGCGTTAAAGAGCGCGTGGATACTGCATGCAGCGCGAATGTTTCGCTCGGTGAGCGCCTCGTGGGCGAACGCGGAGCGGAGCGGAGCGGCGCGATGCCTGCCTACGCT
>QKQZ01040309.1:0-15375 GCA_003595255.1 Solenopsis fugax
TAATTATTTCAAATCATTCTCTCGACCTGCTATTATATCTTATGAGCATGGTATTTAGACTATATATTTTTTAATTTTTACAATATAAGCTTTAAAATATTTATTAGAATGAAAGTAATAAGACGAAAAATCGAGCTGCCTCACGAATAGAAGTATGGCAAACTACGGACTCGAAAATAAGTGTGGCGAGCTAGAGTTAAGAAATCATATCGTAAAACAGATAACTTTGATACTGATGAGGTACCACCATAGTACAATACTTTTTGAATTTTTCCGATGAATTTTTCTACCCCTGAGAAAAAAACGGAAAAAATCCGCGGAAAAATTGAAAAAAACGGCTTTTTTCCCAAGCCTTTAAAACTATAATTTTATAAACAAAGTAAAAGAAAACCAGGGAAATACAAAACAAACAAAAAAAGTACATCAAACAGCTGATGATAATATTTCTAAAAATATGAAGAAATTAATTACTAAAATAATTTATATTGCAAATTTTCGTTGGGATTATTTATATATTTAAAGGTTCATAAAGAATAGTTATCAAAAAATGAAATATATTGTATATTATCCACTTTACCGGAATATAATATCCATTTTATAGGAATTTAAAATGAGGCTGAGTTACTATCATGTAATTATAATAATTAAATTGTATTTGCTCTTGAAGAATTATTAACGAGCTTTTTCACTCACCCAATATACACATAAAGATGTTAATAGCTTACAATATTTTTTAACTCCACTTTTTAACTTTATTCAAACTTTTATTATTATTTCGAATTTATAATATAAATTTTTACTCAATTGATTTAATAACGTAAACGATCACCTGATCCAAGTAGCACATGAAACTATAGTATGTTTGCGATAACGTTGTCGCAACTTAAATCGCAGCATTTTAGCTGCGACGTTATCGCAGACATTTTTAGCTTCATGTGCTACTTGGGGAGATGTCTTCTACACCCCAGCTAGTTTCAACAGATCGAATCTATGAATATATGAGTTACAATTTGTTTCTATTGTATATGGATTCTGGCTCAGTAAAAAAATTTGCTGTAGCGTTAGTTTTATTTTCTAACGCTGGGATGTAACAAACATTCCAGATGATTATTCTCAAGTTAAAATACATCAAGTAGTCTTAACGTGATAAATTTGCTATTGACGAACTTTGTAAGTTTTAATTAAAACATTTAATGTCAGACGATGGGGGTAGCTTGTTTTCTGACGGAGCGTTACCAAATGGTCGTTACGTAAAGTAAAACGCGGTCGGATATCCCGCTCGATTTCACGGACAGTGTGTTTTGAGGAAGACCGAAATGGGCGCCGTAATATACCGGGAATTTTACGAGGTCGGCGAGATCGATAAAGAAAATAAAAGGGTAGGATGGGAAATAAAAGGGTAAGAAAATCGCGGTGAACCGCGCGATAAACGAGACGTTACACGGGTAGAGCGGGAAAAGCGGCGGAACCCAGGTTTACGCTTTTTCTGGTATTTATTGTTTTTGACGTTCGACAGCGCGCACAGCGCACGGCGATTCGATTATGCGGGGATCATAAAAGGAATCGTAGTATCGGGAGGACGTTCGCGTTCGGATAAAAAAAAAATCACCGATCATCCCCGCGTCGATTCCCGATCGAGAACTCGTTTCACGGATTATTAATGGCTCGAGATCTTGTTACCGCGACGCCAGGCGCACGTGTCGGCGCTCGTTTCGATTTAAAGCACAGGGGAGAATATAATTAAACCTCGAGTGCCCTTGCTTTCATCGCGGCAAATGGAATAATATTAGCCAGAGCTACATCAACACTTTGATTCTTCTTTTTCCCGCGCTTCCTGGCACCAAATTAAAAATCCCGTTCGTGCGTAACTACTTGTCGCGTACCGCTTCGCGGGCACCGCAATAAATGCCGGCGATGCCGGTTGACATTATACACCGCTCACGTTTGCGATTCAAGCCGCGTCGCGATTTACTTAGCTGATTTACAAATGTGCTTTACTAATTGCCGCTTCGTGCTGCGTGGCTACAATATTTGCGTGCGGATACACGTATACTCATGTAAGTTTGTTCATAGAATAGTACGTGCCAAATTTATCTTGAAAAAACAAAAGTTATCATCTATAATTTTGATAATGTGAGTTACACAGGTGAGAATTATTCTACATTCAAGATTATCGGCAATTATTTCTTTTTTCACATATACACAGAAAAAAATGACTATCAAATCAACAATTCTTTGTTTCATATATAAACAAGAATATAAAATCTTCCATACATTGGACTTCCATACATTCTCGCCGGAAAACGAAGAACAGTTGGATATAAAGAAGTCGCAAGATTTCACAGTCACAGTATTTATTTATTTAATTTCACAAATTCAACGAAAGCACATGGATTGCATTTTATTTATTAATTTTTTATTGTTATTTGACTATTATTTACATTTAATTGCGTGTTCAAAAGTTTGGATCGAAGGCTCGTATAGGATGTGATTCGCGATGATAACCGTGTTAACAACACGAGAAATTATTATATATATTAACATTGTTATTTTATGGTAATGTACTATTTAAAAAATTTTTTTTATTGAAGAAGGCTCGGTGTAGCACGAAACGCATCTGTTTGTTAGATGTTTTAATTAAGCAACATAATTTTTCTGAATAAATTAAATGATATTGTCAGATGTTCAATTAAGTTTTATTATTGTTACGAAAGAAATAATATTGCTCGATAAAGGCCGAATTATCTATATTTATTGTTATTCAATTATACGAGCTTGACTCTATTTAGATTATATAAAATCTTCTTGGAAAAATTTGATAATCTTGATTAGACATAATTTGCTTACATGAAGAAACAAAATTTCTTTATGTAAGCAAATGTTAACAAATTATGTCTGTTTGAGATTATAAATATTTCCAAGGAGATTTTATATTCTTGTTTATATATGAAACAATGAATTGTTGATTTGATACTAATTACACTGGTCGACAAAAATTCAACATTTTTTGGCCTTAAAGAAAACGAAGTTGTTTCTGATAGATTTTGATGCGCTGATTACGAATCTGACCGCAAAAATGTCGTATCACGTCAAGTTTTTGTGATATTCTAACTTAAAGATGCAAAAAATGAGGTTTTTGGCTATCTTCAACGACTTATAAAATGTCTATCAATTTTTTTTCAGCATCCAGCCGGATGCTGAATTAATTTATTCAGAAAAATTATGTTGCTTAATTAAAACATCTAACAAACAGATGCGTTTCGTGCTACACCGAGCCTTCTTCAATAAAAAAATTTTAAAAATAGTACATTTCCATAAAATAACAATGTTAATATATATAATAATTTCTCGTGTTGTTAACACGATTATCATCGCGATGTCACATTAAAGTGTTATTCTTACTCTTTCCAACGCATATTCGATTGCTATGATCCGACTTTTTTTCGCTGAAATAGAGCAATTTGAATTTTTTTGTTTTTTAATCTTTTGTGTTACATTCATTTGTATCGAACCGATTGTTTTGAAAATTTGTGTCCGAAGGTTTTTCTGGTCGCTGATTACGAATTTGAAGACAATTTTTAAAACAATCGGTTACAAAAACATACAAAAAATCCTGACACAAAAGGTTAAAAAACAAAAAAAATTCAATTTACTTTATTTTAATATTATTATATTTAAAAAATATTTATATTATACATATTATACATACTGAACAGGGCAAAATTAATGTTTGTGAATTATCGCATGATACGCATATGATATTTGAGCTTATTTCATTACATCAACATTTCTCGCTTAATTGATGTCGCACAAATTAGCTGAATACAGCGGAGCAGTTCATTGCCTTGCTCAGGGATCGATGAAAAAAAAAAACGGTATATCGATTGAGTTTCACTCGCGTCGCTCATGCGCCGCAATATTTCTCTGGTGCAACGACGTCGGCATGCTTGCGGCATATCCGATGCAATGCTTATAAACACATTCGCGACGCTATTAATCATACGAATCGACGGATGCGCTAATTGAATGGATCGTCGCCGCTCATTCAGTCACGTTAATCTAGCGATCGCTAATATGTAATAACTAACAAACGCATTTGAATTCGCATTCGCGCAACCACTGTACGAGGATTAAACGCCCGCTACAAGCCCACCGAATCCCTTTAAAGCCGCTGTACGAAGCGCCCGGTTGTTACGTGTGTCGACAAGGGACCGGTTAAAATACGAGACTGTCCTACTCCCTGGCTCAGCTAGTCTACACCCCACGTCCTACACGATCGATGACATTATGGCATTTTAATGAACGCATGTTCGAGCCGACGAGCGACATTCGAGCGCAATTATGCGCCCGTCGCCGCGTCGTCGGTTGATACTTGCAACGGAGGCCGCCGTGAAATACCGGCGAGCGAGATTTGGTACATCGAAAGAGAATCACTTTGAAGTCAGTTATTTGAAACGGCATCGTCGACGGTACGTTGGTGCCCGACCATCCAACACATGACACACGTCGAACTCGTGAAAGAAGCGGTGCAGCGATCACGCAATGCATGAAGCTCGCAATACATCACAATTTTATCAATCATTTGGCACCTCGAACGCAGTCGTGGATTTTAACATGTACATTACAATCTTATGAATAGTGGATTAAAAATTGACAGCCTATAAAATTGAAATGGTCTCAAACGTGCGAATTTATGTGAATTGAATAATCCATTGAGATAATATAAAAAAGTTAATCTAGGATTTATATAATATGTAACAAATATTTAAAATAAAATCTCAAAGTGAGAATCATCTATGCAATTGTTATATAAAGCATTTATTAAAATTAATCTAGCGTTTTTGCAATGTGTAATAAATAAAATATTTGGGCTGAATAAGATTAACTTTATTTAACTTTTTTTTTAAATATATTAAAAAGAGTTTTTACAACTCTGTTTTTAAAACCGCTATTAAATAAAGTTTTTAAAAAAACAAAAATTAAGTGGACCTTATTTAGTTCAACTATCTTACTTGAAATAAGAATGTAGGATCTCAAAATGAAAAAAAAATCGTCTGTACAATTGTTACATAAGGCATTTAAAAATTAATCCAGCATTTCTGCAACATGTAACATAATTGAAGTAGAAATGTAGGAAATCAAAATAAGAAAAAATCATTTGCAATTGTTACATAAGCCATTCTAAAAGCAACGAGTCAAAGCAGGAAGTAATTACAGCTACAAATATTTAAAATAAAATCTCAAAATGAGAATCATCTATGCAATTGTTATATAAAGCATTTATTAAAATTAATCTAGCGTTTTTGCAATGTGTAACAAATAAAATATTTGGGCTGAATAAGATTAACTTTATTTAATTCTTTTTTTTAAATATATTAAATAGAGTTTTTACAACTCTGTTTTTAAAACCGCTATTAAATAAAGTTTTTTTAAAAAACAAAAATTAACCTTATTTAGTTCAACTACCTTACTTGAAATAAGAATGTAGGATCTCAAAATGAAAAAAAATTGTCTGTACAATTGTTACATAAGGCATTTAAAAATTAATCCAGCATTTCTGCAATACATATGTAACAGATAATTGAAGTAGAAATGTAGAATATCAAAATAAGAAAAAATCATTTGCAGTTGTTACATAAGCCATTCTAAAAGCAACGAGTCAAAGCAGGAAGTAAATACAGTTATCTACCCTACAGCAAGTACCACCTCTTGTCGAAGGAAACCATTGCCGTACCTTCTCCACGGTCGTCCTCGTGCGCCACAAGTCCGTGTATCTCGGGACATAATGCAACAAACAGACAAGGTAAACGGAATGCAGGCGGTGAAATTCGTCGAGCTTGCGAGGGGGTACACAAGGAACGCGCACACATACCGTACTGTATAGAGACAGTGAAGGAGATGGATAGATGGATAAGGGTGAGAGGAGGGAAGGCGGGTAGTGCGAGAGCAGAGCACGAAACAGGCGAGGGAAAACAGTGTGGCTAGTGTTTACACAGCGTTTACCGACCAGGTAATTACCCGCAATGCTTTCTCTCTCTCTCTCTCTCTCTCTCCCTCCCTTTCTCTTCTTTCCCTTTCCCTCTATTTCTCTTTGGTACGCGCGAAACGCCTTCAACATCAATCACTTACCACCGCGATACGGAACTCTACGGCCGACCGCCACGCAAATAGCTCCCGTGCACGATGAAAAGAAATAGTGGAAGATTATAACAATCGAAGCGCGCAACGCACGTCACCGCACGCACCTGTCCCGCGTGTTATTCGAGGGGCGAGTTTTTCGCGCACGGCGAAAAACGCGAGCGAAACGAATCAGTGCCGCGTTGAAGATCATCGCTTATCGGTCACTTGAAAATAACGCTCCCGTTTGTGATAAGAGATTTTCGATAATAACACTGAGAGTCGCGCGATTACTCGTGATTAATTACGTTTTTTTTTTCTGCGTTCGGGTTATTACTTAAGTCCCCGACACGAATTTAGTTGGTCCAAGATAAAAACGGGAAATCCACTGTACGATAATTCTGGAAATTCCGTGCGATGATTTGGCGAAAAAATTTAGCTATCACCAGATAACGGATTGTACACGCGAAAGTTCCGGCGCTATCGCACGGACGTGAGAGCTGTCTACAGGTGTCACGCGATTTACCGAATGCGCCTGGTATTCCGCAGAATGTAGAATAAAGGAATCCCGCGAGGTAGACACACGGGAGTTTTCCTTGCTCGCGTTCCGACAGTAGCGGCATAGGGCGACACTGCGAATTGAATTTGAGGTAAAACGACGAGTGACATGATTCTTTTATTTATAAATGCCATTTCGCGCATATCGCATTCGCTTTGGAATGTGTGCGCCTCTGGTCGTGGATGGATGCGAATCCGGTCAGAAAAGAGATGTTTCAATGCGCAACAGTACGCAAAAAGCAATGGCTAAAAGAACTGGCTAAAAGAAAAATCGCTCGAGCATTCGTCGCTGCAGCTTTATTAAGCTTTTGATAACGGAGCTTTTTGGTAACGGGAATGTTCAGCACGGTATTACGTCGTAATACCATAATAGCTTACGGGTGTACAGGACATTTCTCAAAACATTAAGAAAATTATAAAAAAATTACAGATTGTTTTATGTTGCATTTTAATTAAAAGTAAAAAAAATTGACGACAATTTTCTATCTGAATAAAAAATTATTTCAATAAGAAATAGACATGTGCTCTAATGAAAATATAATTAATAATGAAATAAGAAATAATTAAAAAAAAATATGAATTTTGAAATTTAAGTGCTTTAAATATTCGAGATGATTTATGTATTTTATGTAAAGTTTCATCGCGATGCAGAGATCAGTTCTGTAAAATAAACTATTTACTAAATAACTAAACAGACAATCACAATAAAACTGTGTATAAACCCCATTTTGAATACTTAAAATACTCACAAAAAAATTGAGATTTTTCTTAATATTGTAAAAAATAATTTAATTTTTAAAAATAGAATAAAACAGAAAAAACTATAAAAATGTTTAATATCTGGAATGTTTAATATCTGACCTTTTATTTAAGTATTTTAATAAATTAAACTTTATATAAATTATTTTAAATATAAATTTAAGATAATTTATATTTAAAATAATTTATATAGTTTCATTACAATGCAAAGATCAGTTTTGTAAAATAATCAAAATTTATTTATTTATAAAATAATTAATCACAATAAAATTTTGTATAAATCATTTTGAATGCTTAAAGTACTTACACAAAAAATTGAGATTTTTTTTAATGTAAAAAATAATTTAATTTTTAATAACAAACAGAATAAATAAACTATAAAAATGTTATTAAATAAAAATGCAATCTTATTCACACAATTTTCATATGTATATAGTTTAATTGAAGTATTAATATTAAACATTTCCCAATTTTATTTACTTTGCAGACTGTATTTTCAATATATCCTTAATTTCGCTCGTATAATCTCGCGCGAGTGTCCGTGAACAAATGACAATATTAATACGCGATCGTAACTCCGTTAATAAAGTTTTTCCGTCGAAACGACGTGTTTACAGGGAACTCGAGAACTCCTCATTTTCTGATTATGACGCGGTTTCATAATGCGACGCACATATGAAGGGTGTTAATGAGTTTAATCGGCAATCGTTCTTTTATGACGGCTTTAATGCCGCGTATATATAACGTAGCAAATTGTAATAATACCTCGCGTGGGCATCGCGCGTTGAAACGTCAGGATTACAATCTAATCAAGTTTACTGCGGCACCATTGCGACACAAATTTAATGTGCCACCGGCATTTGTAATCCCTACCGAGCGCTCGTTTCGGTTGACTGAGGAAATCGATATCCTCCCTCCCCCACCCTGTTTGTGAATGAGCTATTTCCAAACTACGTTACATCTATCGCCGATTGCGGTAAATTCGATAGCGATCCAACATTTCCGTTAAGCCCATTCTACAATTGCGTAAACGTGATTGTAAGTGGTTGTAAAGTGTTGGGAGGCACGTTGTAAGCCAGTATTATCGGTTATAAAGTGTGTTGTGAAAGATTGAATTTTATCTCCACGCTTACAAGAGAGTGCTTAGAGGACTGTCACGCGTGTCTACACCGCCATCGTTCACAGGACGCATCTTTATTGTAGATTAACCTTGTTGTACAATATTTATTACTACTCTGCATATATCAAGATACAGTTATATAAATGTTAATTGTAATTTCCCACTCAAAAATGTAATTGTTGTATAACGAGGATTATGTTACTAAACTAACATTTATATAACTGTAACTTGATGCTTGCTGGGTACTACTATTACCATAATCCATACAACCACGTAATTGTAGAAAGAGCTCAAGATTAATTTATGGTCAATATATAAATAGAGCGATATTGGATAATAAGTATATAGAGTATAAATATAGTTTAGTAAGTATATTCACCATAATTTGAAGGTGCAGAGAATAGAACATTAATTCTTTACGAATGGAGATAGTACATATCTCTAGTCATCCATCAGTGTCACGCGTTGCAGATAAATAAAAAAAAAGAAAAAAAAACAGCTGCGCAGATATACAATATACCAGGGCAACTACGGGGAATACAACGCGACAGGATATATATCAGTATAAATACCCCGGTATATCTAAGCATATAAAAAAATAATTTTTTCACAAAAGTGTTTTCGCTTCGGTGCAAGTTGAAAATTTGTTTACAGGCGCATAAGAGAGGCGTAAAAAGAAGAAGCTCGTCTCGATGCTTTCAACTTATTTATGAGCCAGGCAAAATATCATATAATTACGACATGAAATTTCTCCCTTGACATCGAACGCTGTTTCGGATTTCGGTAGCGAACAAAACTTAATTCCCGGTTTAGCCGAAAAGTGGACGCGGAAATACTACTCGAACTTCTTACAGCGAGTTGGACAAACTTTAATGGCGGTACAAATCTCAGTGATGGAGCTATTTCCTGCGAAATTGTGTCGTTTGCCTTTATCCGTCCCTTCGTCCACCCTCATGTACACGTCACCGACCGGGCGACCGTCCCTCTCATCGCGTTTGGCGACCCACGATAGAACCCCGTGTGTCTCGTGTTGAAAAAGAACAACTTGGATCAACGTCCGGTTTGCCTAATGGAAGAGAGCCTTTCCATTACGACGGAGACACTCGAACCGCTCGATCCCTTGAACAGTCCCGCTCTCGAAATTCCACGTAATACGATGAAACGCGGCGCCGGAATCCTTACCTAATTAAATTTCCACCGTTTCGATTAATCCGATATCTCAACTCCGATATCGCGGGATATCCGCGAAATGTAAAGCGATGTCCCTCCTTTCCCTTTCTTCTTTTTTTCTTTCATGCTCAGCAATTTCTCGTTCTCTCTCAATTTGGGTCATTCGAGGATGTGGAATTTTGCATCATTTATTATTTCTCATAATTTATACGGCCATTCTTTCATGCATAATATACCGATGTAAATTAACAGGTAGTACACGTAGCACTTTGCGTTAAATATATTTCATAAATTGGACACTGTAATATTTCAGCGATTTTAAGGAAGAAATATTCTAGTAGTCATAATTACACCGATTAACCCGACGCTTTTGCTTTATTTAACTTGGAACGAAATCGGAACGAAACCGTATGCATATCACTAACGGAAATTTGCCATTCGCGTTAAGTAAAAAGAAAAATTTGATCGTGAACAACCGTTTCGACGTCAGAGACTCGTTTTGGGCGAAATTAGCAAAAAATGATTAATTAATGAAGCGCGCGTCGGGCACGACTCGTTTTCCGCCGTTCCGTAAAAAAAAGAAACGTAATAATAAAAACGCAGGCTGTGGTCGCGGTGCGCATTTCGCGTTGCTAATTTCGTAGATGCAACATACGCGCATTCCGCGCTGGTAACGAAGTCGAATGAGGCACGCGATAATTAGCGAAGTCGCCGCAGTTCATTAGAAATTCGTTCGGGATTACCCACCGCTAACTTCTGGCTCGAAACTTCCGACCAAAAAACAAAAAAAAATCACGCAAATAGCAAACATATTTTTAAAACTCGGCGACTAATTGTCTTAATTATGTAGGAAGATCGCAATCTCTCTGTCCGGGCTGACAGGCTACTCCATCTTAAAATTGTAATTAATTAAAACTGTTTTGCCCCCTAGCGTAATATAAATCGCGGCCGAATCTCCGCGAAGTGGTGATTGTATTGGAAAATGGCCGTGATGATGACAATCGTGCTCCACTTTTTGCATTACTAGAACAACTGCATTCAATTGGCGGTGAATGCCGGAGTTAATTGTCCACTTTGATGGACAATGAAACTGCACTGCGCAACGGCGGTGTTTTCAATGCGAAACATTCGTACAAAGGCAAAGTTTAAAAATTTGCGAGTTTCAGCGTAGTACACTGTGTAGAGTCAATAGGATGCCTTCCGCATAGCTGTGTGCAAATAAACTGCCAAAAATTCGCGTGTGCGCACCATCGGCGGCAGTTATAATTTTTTCGTGCCGAAAAAAAATTCATTGGTGAACTAAAGCAACCATAAAAGCCATAAAACAATTTTTGATATTATAACAATTCACACACACAACAGGTTAATAGATTTCCGAGATAAGTATTGTATATATTTTTTAAATATAACAGATAATAATGATTATTATAAGCAGATAATAAGTTATTAAATTTAGCCGCTTTTCAACAAAGAGTAAATTATAATATATGTTATACATATATATTAATATTCACTTATCTGCTCACTCATATATTATGTATTAATTTAACACTCGTATTAATAATCTTTCTTTGATAAATTCAATTTAAGCTTTAATCGTGTAATAAACTATATAAACTAACTATAGTCATATAACGTAGCTTAGTCGGGTTTCATTAAGCTTTTCCTCAATCAAAAAATATTTAAAAATTTATGAATTAACTGAGTATAAATTACATACTTCAAAACGAGATATATTTAAAAATACACTTTTCGCATACTCGAAACTGAGGAAGGGGGATTTATTTTATTGATATGATGCACGATAAACAGTACGGCCGTGGCGGCGTGTCACCTGATTATTTAGCTTGCATAATTGGACTGTTATCGATGTTGTCATTAATAATGAATAAGCATGATATGAGTAATAGCCCAGCGCAGTACGTCATTGACGTTTTGCAGAAAGTGGTTCGCGATTGTTCGCGAATTAATTCGCTCAGGAACATGCACGAGTTTTCGCATCTGACCGAATATTCGCGCGGCTTTACTTCGCACCAAGCGCCGCATAATGCAAATGCGCGTAAAGCACGACTCGATGGGATCGAATTCATCATCATGCATGTTATAATATCATCGGTGCGTATACCGACAAATTCGACGATTTTAAACGAGCGAACAATAGTCTGGGTATTTACTTCAACAACAGTTCGATGTCCGGATCATTTGATCGAAAATGGAGAGGGAACAATGTTCCAGAGGGAGAGATACATCAAATCTTGTCTCGTGTTTAAAATAATTGTTGTTCAAAATATGAAAATGAATTTCTCTCAGCGTTCATGTTGATTAAAAAAATACCCATTAATACATTATACATAAATATATTTATTATAAAAAATTATATTATATAATAATATTTATATAATAATTATATATTATAATAAATTATATTATTATAAAAAACGCATTAATACTTTATGAATAAACATTTATTATTATATAAAATTACAGTACAATATTAATATCACGTAAAACGGATTTGTGCTCTTGCAAAAATTTCTACCAATACTGTAGATACTTCTAAAGCGTTAAAATATGCTTTTGAAGCTTTATATGCTGTTCTAATATCAAGCATTGCCTTACGAAGAGGATAACGGAAATATAAGCCGGTATTCGGACTGCGCATGAAAGAAGCATTCAAGATGAAAGTGCCCGATCAAGAATGGACTTCCGCGGCATGCAATATTAAATTGTACCGTTGTTGCGCATCGTTGGTGAACTTCGCCATTTGATACACTCATCTATACCCGATACATAGACACGACGCGACGATTGGCCGGGACGGGCTGGGCGCGCAGCCGGGTGGATTGTGTGCATCTGCAGCTGACGGCACAGATTTACATTTGTCGCGTCCCGGCGCGCGAGATGTTTGCTCTCATAATAAATTTTTGCGAGTATCGTTCGTTACGATATAGCCGCAGCTGCTATCGCAAACAATCGGCCGCGATTGTCCCGCATTTTGACGGACTCGCGTTGCATGTGGCAGTTGGATAAGCGCGCGCACTTGCCCGTCAATGATCCACAAGCGAGGATTCAGTCCAATTGATCTCGCGGCAGATGCTGCTATAATTATTCCTTCTTTATACACTTTTACTTACGTGCACTCTTACTCCGCAATCACGAATGTATGTATTCACGTGCGCGTGCATAAATCTCCTCATCAAAGTGACTTGATTATAATTTTAAGAAGAATTCTCTTAGGTTTGATAAGAAGATAAATTCGCGATTCTTCAGCAAAAACGATAATTAAAATCTCTTAATAATAAAGATAGCGCAATATCTAGTTATTCTATAAGAAGAATGTTAATAGAATGTTTTACGTTAATTTAAATTAATTAAAAAATTATAATTTTTATTATTATAAATTATTAAAAAATCCTTAATTTTACAAAGATGATATGCTGCTTTGATTCTTTTCGTGCATTATTCCTTATCGTTCATTAATTTTTAAATTAATTTAAATATTAATGAACGATAAGGAATAATGCGCGAAAAGAATCAAAGCAACATATCGTCTTTGTAAAATTAAGGATTTTTTTAGTAATTTGTAATAATATAAATTATATGCGCATATCCAGAATTTTGTACCTATACAAGAAACGCTAGATAGAATTACGGTAAATCTTCAATTGAGCACGAATCCATAATCCGTTCGAAAGATCTGTGAAATATCGCAGCTATTAATCGAGCTCAACTCTCATAAGTTCCGACCAGTAACGTTATGACTTCGATATCCAATCGTGAGTAGTTCCTCATTTTTGCGTGTCACATCTTAAAATTTTCCACAACGTCGTCCTCGGTAGTTTTGCATACGTCAGGACAAAAAATAAAATAAAATAGGACAATGGCAGAACCTATGCAAATCCAGCGAAATTATCCAGCGGCGATTTCGTTTAGTTTTGTTTAATTCCAGGTAACGGCCAACGTAATGCGACTCGACGAACGCCGGAGATTCATTGGATCGTGGATAAAACGCCGCTTTAATGCCGACGATGCAATTTTCAATAAATTCTCCCGTCGTGTCGAATGGAAAGCCACAGAACTGGATCCTCCCGTGATTTCTTCCTCCGAAAGCGAAGAGACGTACTGCCTCTCGTAGTTTTTCTAGAGTGAGAGGTTTAATTCAATCTTCATAAAATCTGAATCCTCGCTGAAATCGCGGTTTATGATAATAGCAGCGGTCCCACGATTCTTTTCTTGGCAGACGGATATCTGACATAGCGAAATTTCTTTTCTGTCCTTGCGCTGAGAAGTCAGTCACGTTGTTTCGAATGGAGAAAAGTGCTGTGTGAGAATTTTTCAAATTTATCAAAGTATCCTTCAATTCTTCACTATATACATAATCGATATTGCTTTCGCGTCAAAACTAAGATATTTGTTTTCTTCGACATTGATTATGTATTTTTACGTATAATACATAAATGTTAATTAATTTTTTAAAAGTAACGACTTAAGTGCTACAATGTCTATGATCACAACCAACCAAAGAAACACAATACGGATAATAAGAGGAATAAAGGAAGAAAACGCGCGTATTTCATCTGGAAGTCGCAATCGCATTTACTTATCAGCTACAGTCTAGTGCACAGAAAAAAAATTAGTATCAAATCAACAATTCATTGTTCCATATATAAGCAAGAATATAAAATCTCCTTGGAAGTATTTATAATCTCAAAGAGACATAATTTGCTAACATAAAGAAATTTTGTTTCTTTATGTAAGCAAATTATGTCTGATCAAGATTATCAAGTTCTTCCAAGATTTTATATTTTCGCTTATATATAAAACAATGAATTGTTGATTTGATAGTCATTTTTTTCTGTGTGGACTACTTTTCAGAGATGAGAGAAATATTGAGAATGATAAGACTTAAATAAAAATTAATTTATAGAGATAACCATTGATCATCGCTCTACTAAGAAAATGAGGAAAAAACGAGATAGTTTACGACATTGGGATGTCGAAATCGGATTTCGCGAAAGTACAAAAATGTTGAATAAGCGATGATCTATGTATTTTATGCTGGTATCGCTGGTATGCACGTGAAATTGAGAAAAACAGCGAAATCAGCATGCCTCAGGCGAGAAACCTAAATTCGCTCTTGCTGCTGCAGAAATGTTTTCCGCGTCCGTGTTCCTCGCGATCCTCCACCTCCGGATACGCCTCCTTCTGCCGCGCTCATCCGGCAGCCGCGGAGTCCGCCCCGAATATGTTTTAAATATGAAACGTCACCGGAAAGAGCTCGCGGGTATGCGGATCGCTACCAAAACTCCAGCCCGTCGCGCCGCGACGTTTCTTCTAGTTCGCCCGCAAAACCCGGGGAAAACACGAAGTCCAAACGATAGTTTGAATTGCTAAAGGCACTTGCGGCGGTTGTCAAGCGCGCGAACGCAACCTTATTATTATTCGGAATATAATAAGTCGGCTGTTGATACGGGCGGCCGCTGATTCCGCTCGGTATTTGCATACGATCTACAGACAACGTCATTGCGCGGCTTTTATTTTTCTGTGCCATCTGAAAGGCAGCTATCGAAAGAAATTCTCTGCATTTCAAATAGTGATGGGCTAAACAGTTATTTTTACCATTCGGTTATAACCGTTACTGTTATTTCAAA